>JANRGW010012233.1:0-44609 GCA_024733675.1 Psilopsiagon aymara | reverse complement strand
TGGGGCTGTTCAGCCTGGAGAAGAGAAGGCTGCGTGGAGACCTCATAGCAGCCTTCCAATATCTGAAGGGGACCTATGAGGATGCTGGGGAGGGACTTTTCATTAGGGACTGCAGTGATAGGACAAGGGGTAATGGGTTCAAACTTAAACAGGGAAAGTTTAGATTTGATATAAGGAGGACATTCTTTACTGTGGGGGTGGTGAGACACTGGAATGGGTTGCCCAGGGAAGTTGTGAATGCTCCATCCCTGGCGGTGTTCAATGCCAGGCTGGACAGAGCTTTGGGTGGCATGGTTTAGTGGGAGGTGTCCCTGCCCATGGCAGGGGAGTTGGAACTGGATGATCTTAAAGTCCTTTCCAACTCTGACTATTCTATGATTCTACAAATCTGTGATGACTACTCTACTCAGCTCACAGTTAGCTAAACAGCCACACAAAACTAGCTAACAAGCCACAGTTTTCAAGCAGCAGCATCCCACTTGTCCTTTCTGCCCCTCTCAAACAGATTTCCAAAAGACCTCAGCATCAGAATTTGCTGAGATTTTAGGAAAATCTCACAGCTCCCACAGGCATACAAAGTCAAAATTAAATCTGAACTCAGCCTCATCACATAGCCTCTTCTTTTGAAGATCTGGACCACTGTGGTAGAGACACTAATGGTTTCTAGGCTGTAGATATCAAAGTGCAAAGCAAAATGATAATATTTCTGCCCATAAGTAGGCTGCTTCAAGGAAAATGGTCTGAAATATAGATCAGATATTCTTCTTTTTCCATGAGACCAAATATGGGAGAAACAGGAACTTTGTATTTATGAAGTGAACGCATTCTAGAATTCAATAGCTGACATAGTTCAAGTAATTATAAATTTGTTTAAATATGAAAGGGAAATGAACAAAACTCCCAAGAAGAAATCATAACATTACTTTAAAATTATGTCTTATTATTTGTAAATTAATGATGAAACAGTCCATGGCAGGGCTGCATACTAGGTTAAGCTGCCATGACTCTAAGCATCAAAAAGAACAATTATAAACGTGTGAACTACTAATCCACTGCTAATAATTCCAATGAAATGCAAGATAAAATGCAAAAGGGTTTTTTTTTACTTTTAAAGGAAATCACGGTAATGAAATATCACTTAAAGCACAGACAAAACAGCCTTGTACAGGACTGTTTACAACTAATGTGATACTAGCTACTTCATTGTATTGCATTCAAAAAGAAAGAAAGAAAGAACAGGTTTATGTTTTCTGTTCCAGATATTGCCTAGGTCATCTGGCGTCTGTAAAACAGAGTGGTGGAGCTTCTCATCCAGCTGCAGATCCTTCTGCTCAATATGATCTGCATGAAGAGTGGCAGGAGAAGGTGTCTGTGATCTGGATCCAAGAGCAGATTGGATTGGAGAAGCACTTTCAGAGCCTGCAAATGCAATTTTTAACAGTTACCTTAAAAGCCTTTTCTATCTTCTTGTGCTACCAAAATGTTGTCTAAACACAGCATTAAAACTGAGCTACTTTTCTGTACCAAATTGGGCCAAGAAAAGATAGAAAACCTGTAAGCAGATCTCCCTGCGAATGGTGCTTCAAAAAAACCCCAACAAATTACATGCAGGACAGCTGAGAGATGAACACCAAAATCAGATATGGAAATGCATTAACAGAGCTCTATTTTAGTTGCATATAATTTTAAATTTGATTGTTCTGCAGCACTTTCAGTGCTCTGTACAGTCAAAATTCTCTTCACATTCCCTCACTTAAAATTACCCTCCAGTAATTTAGGCAGAATTTTTCCTGGAACAACTGTTTTTCCAGGTTTATGGATGCACGCAAGTTAATTTATAAATAAAAACTCAAACCAGTAATTGACAATCTTTGATGTTTATGTACCAATTTGCCTGAGAAAATTCATACAGAGAGGAAGTTCTGTCTAGTTAGAGGAACGCTATTTTCTCAAAGACAGGAAAATACAGGTGTTTGAATGATGGTGCTGCAAAGGCATTTTTCCATGATCACCACTGAGCAACCTCTCTAGGCAACTATTTGGTCTCCGTTACTGAGAGACCTGCAGAGAGGGAGTAGGTATTTGTATTTTTCTTCTGCACTACGTTGGTTTTACTTCCTGAATTTGCATAAAGAGGCTTATAAAAAGCTGAGTTTGGCCAGAACAGTCACATCACAGAAAAGAACAGATTCAACACATACTTCCCTACACATCAGCATATGTTAAAATAGAAGAATTCAAATCTATTTATTTTTAGCTTTAGATAAATGTAACTGGGAGCCAAAAATATTATATATGAAGCTCAGTACTAGAGAGAAACTAAACTTTAGGAACAGAAGGAAAAAGTGAGTCTCCTAAAGTACTAATTTTCCCAATCACTGGCTGTGAAGTGTTCTTTTGTGTAAAGAGAACAAATTGTTTAAAGAAACTGACAGAAAATGTCAGTGTTATCAGCACAGAAATCGTGGCAAACAACCTTAATTGCTAAACTGCAAAGATCTACTTTAAATGGCACAGGCAATGAAGCTTTTGCCATCAATTTAAATCAACACCTCTATGCAGGAGAGATTGGCACTACTGCTTCACACACAAACTACTGTTTCATGCAGCAGGCAAATGATACTCTCCTCTTGCTATCAATCACGTGTTTTCCAGGTGCATGCAAAGATACTGTAAACTACACTTAGAAGATGCCCAAAGAAATCCTTTCCTACTTCTCTTCCATTCTGCTCATTAAGTGGGGATAGATGAAAGTAGACCAAGCAAAAGCATGAGAAAGACTGATGCAGAGGAGAAAAAGTGAGGAAGAGTGTGATACAGAGAGAAAGAAAGGGAATGAGATGGAAAGAAAGAGTGGGGAGACCTTCAAAGGATGGAAAAAATGGACAGAAATAATAACAGAAAATTTGCTGAACTTCTGGAGTCCTGTCGGAAGCACCAAGAGATACTCCAGCACATGTGGATCCAAATTTGACTGAGACTGCATGGGCGCAACTTGTTCTAGCACTAGTAAACAACAAGCGGTAGTAAACTCAACTGTGTGCTAAGAATATGAATAATGGCTATATACCAAGAAGAAATTTTCCTTCCAAAAACCTTCAAAGCAAAACTATTTAAAAACACGGAGATTTCTGAGCAGCCAAACCAGTGAAAACTCATTTTTTTTATGAGCATGTTTTGAGGTTGAGTTTCTGCATGGATTTGCTGATGTGTAATACAGTGAATTCAAGTTGCAAGCCTCCCTGCCATGGGGCTCTACATACATTCAGTTTTCACTAGATAGCTGCCTATCTTGTATAAAGCTTTGCAGAAAATCATGTCCTTCTGTTTTCTTATATGGGGTTTGTGTGCCTTTATCTATATATATAGATACATATATAGATACCAGAAATTAGACAATGGACTCCAACACTGTTGGGAGCATGGAACAGCCAGAGAGAGACAGACAGTGCAGTGTAACTGTACAATTCGTGCTTCTTCAGGAAACCCAGCTAAGTGTATGTGACACACAAAAGCTGCCTCTCTAAAACAGTGGTCCAAACAACAAGAAGAGACAGCCACAGAATCTCTCAATGGACAACTCCATCATTAACTGCAACCTCATTAATGCAATTATAGTGCAAACTTAGACAAAAACACCAAACAGTAATGAAATTATTAACATATAAAAACAAGCAGAAAAAGAAAATATTTTCTGCAAGGACTTTCAACAAGCACACACCAAAGAGAAAATGAAGACAGAACAAAAGTCAAGCTGGTCATTGCTGAACAAGCTGAACAGCAATGGTCAAGAAAGCTAATACCATGCTACTTTCAGCAGAAAGGCAATTTTAGAAAGTGAAATTGCGGCCAGGCAAGTAAAAATGTCTTTCAATATATCTGAAAATGCAGAATTTGATTTCTCATAGAGAGGATGACACTATATGTAGGTATAAGCTTTCACAGGTAAATAGGCACTTGTTCCCAGGGATGCAACAGGAATGGTAGTGCATACCAATTATGGAACAAGGAGTATGAAAATGACTATAGACATCTTTACTTCTCATTAACAAATTCTGGCAAGAGACCGTTCTTCCAAATACTCCTCAGAGAGGAAGAATCTCTCTTTCAGAAAGAAAGCCCATTCAATTTGGGTGAACTGCATCTCTTGGTGGATGTTAACCTAATCGCTTATTCTCTTTCTCAAGAAAACAGTAGGAAAGTAAACTGGTGGAGGCTCAAGCTAATCAACTGAGACAGTAAAACACTTCTTCCAAACAGGCTTACTTTTTCATGAAATCAACAAGTAATTAAAAAAAAAATTAAGAAAGAAAGAATTCTTAAGTTACACAAATGGAAAATGATCTTACATGGCACAGTAACATTTTGCATGTTAAAAGTTCCTCTCAGTTACACAACAGACAACATATAGAGAGGTTAAGACATACATAAATAGAAGAATTTCATGATGCTTCATCATGATACACTGATTTAAAAGAGCACTTTCAAAGCCTTCCAAGGAAAAAAACTCTTGCCAAAAATTAGCCATTTGACTACCAGGAGTAGGACACTTGTAAGAGACCTGGTGTAAGTTATGTGGTAAGAGTTGTCTCCCTGGTAATTGTATAGATTTTCTCATGAAAAATTTAAAATACATTTAACAACAAGCCAGGGATCATTAAGTCAGACAAAGGTTTTCTACTTACGTTACTTCATACATTACTTTTCAATAGCAATCAAAAAATAATTTGAATCCAAGAATCATCTTATATAGAATACAGATTCATTGCAGAAGCTGGAACTTGCATTCTTCAGGGTAGGTGGAAAATATCTGAAATAAATGCTTTTTTAAAAGTTTTTTTTAACTGCTTTACCAGTAATAGTTGCAGCTTCAGCAGACAATGGTTGCTGATTGAGACTACTTGTTTCCGAGTCTATGTGGAGTGTAGTTAGACTGGCCACTTCTTGCTCCTCAGCACTCTGTTGCTGTCCTGAAATTGCATTGACGTCACTGGAAGCTGGAGTCCCTGCCTCAGTGGCAAAGTTGAAATCTGTAGGAGGAAAGCACTGTATTAACTGACAACCTAAAAATACCATTAATATAAAAAAACAAAAGCCCAGGACTTCCAAATTCCTGCATAGAAAACATGTATGTGCGTCTCCTATATTGCTAACGCACTGCTGCAAATTCATATAAAACGTAACAACAGAATGAAATTTACTATTATGAATATTCTCGCTTCTGTCATGAAACTGTGACTGTATTCTGGAGAAGACATTCCTACTGCATGCCCTGTATTCTGCTTAGTTGCTGTAAGCTTACCTACATGAGAATAAAGTGAGAATAATGGAAACATACAATAAGGAATTTACTTCCAAAACCTATAAGCTGGAAGAAATATCCAAGCTCGTTGGTAAGATGTTAACTTCAAACTAAAAATATAATGGCAAATGATATTCTAACGAATGCTTTTATCGACACTAAAGAAAAAACATCATTCCAAAATGTCAGTTTAAATATGATCGTCTGGTCGCATAACATCTACATACCTAAAACTGCAATTTCTTCAATAAATTCTACCATGTAAGCATTATTTCTTTCTTACACAAGGGTGTGAATGAGTAAATGAAACAACCAAAAAGCACTTAGTATCTTGATTAATCTACAGCTACAGAAAGACTGCTGTAAAAATATTAGAAAACGTTCAAGTTTTACTTAAATATTTTCAGAAGAATTAAAATAACTTCCAAACTAAGTAACTTTTCATTTTTATATTCTGCACAGAACAGAAGGATACACCCCAGGGAGAAGACAACTTTGCTCTGCTTTTTGTACAGTAGTATTCCAGTGCTGTTTCATTTAGCATACTAAAACCACAACAGCTTCTCTCAAGGACTCTGCTTGCTCCATTAACTTGTTCATGACTTCCATAGGAAATCAAAATAAGCTGTTTACAGAAAACCGCTGCCATATAACTTGACCAAAAAAAAGGCAAAAATAAAAAAAAAAAATTAAAAAGGGGAAAACAAGCAAGCAATAAGAAATGCTATATTAATTTTGGAAAAATATACTTGCTTTCAAATTTGCGTCCATCATACTGGAAGGCGCTGAAGGAGTCAGAGTGGCTGTCTGAACTGATGAGGTCACTGCTGCCCGCGCTGGCAGGCGATGTCCATTCAGAAGGCACGCCTGGGTCATCTATAGGACGCATTTGGTTCTGTTTGTTCAATATATCAGGAAGGTCTTTCGGAACTTCCAGGCTGCCAGGACTGCTTCCTCTTCTTGTCACATTCTAAACAATAAAAAGACATGTTACCTTACGATCTTGGATGGGTTTTTTTTACATAAAATGGAAAAAGCATTCCCACATTTGCAAAGGTCAGAACATAACAAATAGTTTAAAAGTACCTAAACCAAAAATTGTCGTTATACTACACACATAGCCAAGTCTTCCCAAAATACCAGACAGGCAGCAGTAAGTAACGAACATGTGCAGTCCCGGAATTTCAAAAATACAGATTTTATCTGCAGAATGAATTTTTGGGCACATACCTTAAAAGGCTAGGGTTCAGACTAGCAACTGCCACACAGTATTAGAGACGACTTCAGAGAGAAAAATAGTAAAAAGTATATTATCTCCAGATTAGGCTTAAATCACTAAAGAAAACTTGTTAGCCTTGGTTCCAGACACAAACAGAAAAAATTGTAAAGGAACTTTGTGTTTTCTGTCCTACAGACTACCATGCTATGAGCAAACACTTACTGTACACCACAAGCAAATGAATTTACTAATTCATGTATTACTTTTCTTATGATTAAGACTTAGACACCAAAGACAGCATATAGCAGAAATAAGGCACTTTTTTGTTCCTGTTAAAGTCAGGTGGTATTTTATTTGGTGTCTCTTTAAGGCATTTTTTTCTTTTACAGATAGGTTTGCTTCAGATGGAAGAGAGATAAAAGTAGAAAGACATTTCACGAAAAATAATAATGTCCTTTTACACTGTGTGCACTTGCTTCTGCATTCTTTTACCACCCTACTACTTATTAGAGATCTACTCAGACTGATAAGCTTTTCATGATACAACGTTTTAGCATTTACTAGATATACCAACCTAAAATTAATCTTACTAAACTGGTGCTCTGTTTTGAGACGACGTATCTATTTGTGTGCTAGATTACAAAATCAGTGGCAGTTTATAAGTATTTATTCAAACTTATCTTGGCTGTTTTTTCTCAAGTTTAATGAGACTATCCACCTGACAGTAACTTCTGCACTGCTTCCACAAGGAAGATTTAGCAGATATGAAATCACAAACAGCACAAAATGGCATAAATCTAGGTCAAAGGCAAGGAAAAGCTAAGTGATAATCTCAATTCCTTCCAATGCATAAAATACAGAGAAATACATTTTAGTGAACTTATTTATAACATCACTGATGAGTCACACATATATGCAGACTTACACACCGAAATGTACGAAGTTTAGAGGCTTACCAGTGCACTACCACTGCGGAGTCTCTCAGCTATAAATTCATCCATGAGATCAGGAACATTTGTATTGTTACTGCCAATGTCACTATCAATAGGGTGCAGCTTCTGATTCATGTCCTCTCTATTAGCTAAAAGCAAATGAACAACTGTATATAGTAAAGAACACATGGAAACATTTCCAAAACAAAAGGTAAAAAATGAAAAAAACTGCTAATTAACAGAAATAAAAAAATAAAAATGGCGAAACATGCATTTTAAGAATTTCCCTATTTTAAAGCAGATTCTACTTTAAGAATTAGTACAGCTTCTTCTTCCCACTAAGCAGGGGTTAGTCAATTTCCAGGACCACCTTTAAGAGCAAGAAGCTTACAGGTAAGCACTACTCAAAGTTGTTAATGCTTGCTTTAAGGATACTGCATATATTCTTCCTCCATATCGTAAGTAACAAATCCTAAAAATTTTATTAGATTCCTGCAGGCTCCTTCATTGCATTCCTGATGAAAAACAACATGGTCAAAAATGTAAAGTAGGCTGCAATATGTACTAATGACAAACGTCAATATGGCACTGTATACAGTTAGTATAAATAGTGCAAAGAAAATGTTACATAATAAAATAACATGCTAGTTCATGGAGTGAAAATTCAAATTCTGGATGGTCAATGGTTATGAACAAGTCATGAAGTTCATTTATTTACCAGTGTTACATTTTCAATATAACTATACAGCTCATATATAACTGTGGCTGTTACACCTGACTTCATGATCTTCACCTTTAAATTCTTCAAGACATTTCAGCTTATGTTTTCTCGGTAAGAATTTTTCTCTCAGCATCATCTCTCATGAGACCACAGTATAACTCATTCTAATAATGAGAGTCTGTTAAATGTTACAGATTTCAAATAAAAGGTACTTCTAAAATTAGTGCTTTCTAGATACCTCTTTTTCAGAAGTCTATATTCTGCAGAGAAGCATATTACTTTTTTGAGACTCATGACAGTCACGCTCTTCTGGCGCTATGCTTATAAAGACTGCCCTCAGGTGGCATTAACGTCTTGATGCAGGATGCATTACAGAATCCTCTGTTAATCATGTCAGCATAACAACGGGGTAAAAAAGAAAACCTACATTAATGCTGAAAGTTATTTTATTGTTTATTTAAAGTTTTGTGAACTAAGAGAATGGATATTAGAGTGCCAGCCTTCTTTTTTGATCAGTCCACGGAGGTCTCATAGTTAGCAGGAGAAAGACTATTATCATGAGACCTTCATGAACACCCATGATTCCGAGAAAAAAAGAAAGCAATGAAAGATGTTGCCAAGATGAAACCTGATCAAATTTGAAGAATTAATATAGAAAGGTCTAGAGCACATTTTAAAAGAGACCCAAACAAAAAACCTTATGATTGGACTCAGAGAACTGTCACAATCAAATCATTCCAGTAACAGGAGATTTTTGTTTCAGACTGTTTTTTGAAAGTTAGCTAAACTGACCTCCAAATATAAATTTTTAGGGGCTTTTTTGGTTTGGAGGAGGAAAAGGAGGAAGAGGAGGAGGAAGAAGAAAACACACTAAATGAACCAGAAATATAATTAGATCAACCTAGCTGGCGGAGCCAGCTCCTTCTGACAAACTACACTCAGAGTGGAAAAGCACATTCGGATAAAATATGCAATTGCCAATCATTCAGTAGGCTGAATTTTAAGAGTCTGCATGGCAGATGAGAAGTCAAAACTCTCATGGCTTAATCCTTTATTAGGTCATTTACTGTCTCTTCCTCTTCCCTAGCCTGATGGTCTTCAGCAGCAAAGAGGTTCAACTAAATATCTTGGAAAGGAAAATTAGTAATTTAAAGTATGTAAAAGTAACTTTATGCTAGGAGAAAAATCAGCTGGCTGTAGGCGCATGCATAACCAAACAGGGAAAGCAGTGAACATCCCAAAGCCTTTTGATTGCTTATCAGAGCTTGCTTCAGTTGCATTAAGCCAAACTGGCACTGCCTTTCTCCTTTTGCGCTCTGCACACTTGTTAGTGCTCACCTGCAGCTTTCCTTCCAAAATAGCCCATTACATGACTGTACAGATCCCTCAGTGGAGCATCTGCTGGCATTCTGTTCTGCCTCTGTGGGGAAACATTTGCCTTCGGCTTCGAAAGAGCATGTACAACAGTTTTATAAACACCACCTAGGGAGCCCTGCTGTTGCACTGACTCCTGACCTGATGCTCTAAAGTTGCTACGATTATGGAACTGGTTAACTGCGATACCTTCTTTTTGCAACATGGCTGCTTGAGCTTCTGTAGATTCCTTAATTTGCTTGCTGCCAGCTGAAGCAGCATTGATCGCATCTAGAGGTCTATATATTCCAGGTCTAACCAGCTCTGTGCCAGATGATGAGCTAGTGCTTGCACTGGTACTGCTACTACTACCACTACTACTGAAGCCACCAAGTTTACGAAGTCTTGCTTTCCAAGCAGCCTCTTTGCTCTCAAGAGGATTGTAAAATTGAATTGATTCTGTAGATGGCCTAAAAGTAACATGAACACTATTTCTTTTTTTGGTCGTTATTTTCATGATTTTGGCCCTATGAGTTACAGTTTCAGATATACTCCTTTTAGTTGGCGACAGCTTGCTTGTGCCTGTGATGTGATGCATTTGAGGGTTAACTTGTGTTTTAGGAAGAATTTTCTTTGCATGCATGACATGTGAGTTGGTTACTTTTTCATTATATCGGTCACTTTTATGCTTTTCAGCTACTGCTGCTTCCACAACTAAATCTACATCAGCTTCAGTGGCTGCTTGCCTGTACAGGTATCTCTTCCCTTCTTTGCTGCTAGGACTACTTGGCCCACGATCAAACATGCTTTCATATTGTTTATCAATATTTAATTGTCTGGCTTTATCGAGCACTTGGTTTCTTGTAAAAATGTCTACTTGAGTAGGTGTGACAGTACTTATAAAACCACTTTGGTTTTGTTCTAGGTGCAGCTCTGTGTTATCGGCTCTTTCTGTAAAAGTGACGCTATTCGTGCATTGACCAGTCTGATCTCTATGTTCTAATCCATCCAGTGGTAATCTATCATTCCTATTTACTGATGTATCAACTTCATGAGCAGAAGCCTCACATTTATCTATCTCAAAGTTACCGCAAAGTTCTTCTTTAAGATATTCTCTCAGAGAGGAAAGGAGGTCATCTTCACCTTCAAGGTCAACATATTGGCTTTGTTCAAAGGCTGTGTTTGCAAATTCTACCGGCCCTATTAAATGACAAAGATGGTCATAAATGCTATCCCCAACTTCCAAGGAGGACCCTCTGCTATTTGTATCAGTGGTATGGCTTTCAGTGGATCTATGCATTGAAGAGGTCTCAGTGGAACTCTGTAAGCTTGGAGCATGATGGGATGAATTGTCAATGACAGGAACTGCACCTTTGGCTCGTTCGACTGTGAACGGTTCCAGGATGTCAGAGGTGCTGCTGCTTCGTGGCAGTGGCTGTTCCTCATTTAAAGCACCAAAAACTTCACTTGGAGCATCCTCACTCTGTGAAAAATGCCTGACTCGAGGTGGACGTGGAAGAATTTGAGCGTCATCAATGTCTGTAGGAAAGAAGTATATGTAACATGCACTAAAATTTATAGAGACAGTATTTAATTAACACTACATCCTAATCGACTTTAAAAGCCAGTAAACTCCAGAGCCTTGTTTTCTTAAGTACAACAAAAATACTTTTTCCAGTACTAGAGTGTTAAAAACACACGCATAATATCCAGAACAGAATGTAATATAAATGAGTTAGACCATCAGAACGCTGTTTTAAATGTTAACATGCATGAGAACAAACAGTGAGACCATGGAGCATTTGGAAATACAGTTAAAGCTAGGGCTGTGCCAATAAGTTCAATAATTCAACCAATATTTTCCCAGCTAGATTGTTCAGAAAATGGTTACCTGGAATACAAATTAGTTTAACAGTAGTACCCTGCATGAAATTTACATCCTCAGAAAAATACACAACTCCAAAGAAAAGTAAGTTTTCTGGAAAATCATTGTCTATTGAAGTAACAAACTATTACTTTTTTAGAATTTGTATGAATATATAATTGAAATATCACAAAGAATACTATCATATTTATATGAATATTATGTCATAGGTAATACAGAGTATACCTAAAGTTTGTAAATGACAGGGAAGGGCTGGCCCTGCACAGATGACTACATATAATGGATAAATTAAATATACACCTTTCATCCCTAGAAGGATGCTTTGTCTTTCATCTTCAAAATGCAAAACTAAATACTTAATGGAGGCTTACCTCCCCCTCTTCTTCCAGTTTTACTCAAGCATATGTGACATTTACGAGAACTACCAAATTAAGGACTCTGCTACTGAAAAACTTCCTGCAGCCTCACAACAGCTAACATTAGAGTAAACCACTTTTGTTTAGGAAGAGGCCAGAACATTTGTTATGACCCTTTAAGTTAGTTATTTTGTCTCTGTTGAGACTTCTAATGTACAAATCAGTACAAATCATAGTTAACTGTAATGAAAACTGCAGTTCCAACACGAACCCCTAGGAACTTTACAGAGGTATTTTTAGACCTCTTCACATCATCCAGCAAAATAAAGAACCTTCTTGCTCTTTTTCAGATTTCCTGGTACGTGCTAGGAACACTACACCCTATCAGATCCTCAGTGTAGGCAAGACTAAGTCTTACAGACAATTCAACTAATTGCAAGAACCAACGCTAAGCCTTGCAGTCTTCTGATGGGATAGGCCCTTGAAGAGTAAGGTAAAAACCGCTCTCTCATGATTTTTGGTTCGTTTCTTTTTGATAGAATCCTTTATCGCCCAGATTTGGTTTTTATTACCTTTCACTTAAAAGTTGTAGATGTGCTTTTAAGGTTAGGAATAACAATAAAAAACTTAAATGACCGCCAATAAGAATTACTTCCCACAATAACCAGACTTACCTTGGTTTTCTATGTAGAAGGTTTATCTTCAGGACTGCAATGGTGAACTTACTAAAAATTTAAGCCCCTTTCCCTCCCCTAAATCTGTTACTGCCAGAAAAAAAGAAACTATGTTGAATTAATTTAAAACTATTTCACATGATTACTTCATGGATCTCAATACCTATTTCAGTAGTATTTAACAATGATAATCTGAAGTCACCTTAAAAACCTGTTTTAAAGTGCTCACACTTTTCTGAGAATGTTAGAGCTAGAGGTGAATTTTCTAATATTCCTTCTGAGCAAAGCACATAAACTGAAAGCATGAGATATACCTGTATTTGAGTAAATGGATGCGTTGGAAGAAAATAAAAACTGGTAACTTCTCTGAAATACTGAGTATGAAAATAAAATTTGAAAATTAAAATTCTGACCTAAGTTTACTAAGCTGTAAAGAAACTGTTAGACAGGAAACAGAGAGGTCTACATTGGAAAAAGAGAGTAGACATCCAAGCTGTTTCAGAAAATAAATATGAACTGAAGCACCATAATATATGGCAGTTTATTATCTTTTGTCTCTCTCTTCAGCTTTGAAAAGCAACAAATTTCTCATCATTGTTCTTGTTCAACTTATAGCTAACTATATGAATTAAACATCCTCTGAAATGAAAGGTGTCTCTGTAGTTAGAACTTGCAAACTCTATTGACTTAGGCAGAGATTTACACAGGTTATATTTATATAGTTTCAAAACTATTTCTTACAGCCACAAAGGAAGTACCATAGGATTCAGTCAAAAATATACATGATGACATTACATATGACATTAATATGCGTAGCAATACACTGATCTCATCTTGACCCCTCAATATGCATCTTTTGTATCTTTTATAAATGCAGCTTTTGTAAAGCAGCATCCTGAGGATTGCAAACTGTGCACACATGCAGTGATTACAATTTTCTAGGATATTAAAAATTCCTGGATGGAGAACTTCAAATGTACGCTCCACATATTGAAATAAATTCAGCTAGATTTATTTCAATGTTGATCCAGTATTAATTTTAGGTGCTCATGTATGCATGACTAGCACATACAGGTACACAAATATTTTCAAACAAATGTGCAGTGCTTGTGCAAACAGAAATATCTTTTTTGCAGAATGGAGGAAAAAATTAACGAAATGAAAACCATAATGCTACTGCAGTATCAGCATTGAAAATACAGACAATATTTAAAAACCCAAACAAACAGCTCCTTCATAACCAGGGCTTACCCTTTCACACAGGTGTAGTCAAATTGGGACATCATCTGTTCCTCAGGAGTTTTCACTAGCTACACTGCAATTGTGAGCCAGAAGGCTGTCTATCTGACAACACTGCACATACTTAGGAGAAATGATGACCTGGTTCATAATATGTTAGAGTGGGAAGATACTGAAATTGGTAGTTGTAGCCAGTATCACCCAACCACAACTTTCCCTAAAGCAGCTTCACTTTCTCTTTTTCTGCTAGACAGCAGAAAGAAAAGGTAGGTTTTCAGCATCAATTGGAAGACAGATACGCTAAATCAGAAACTCACGGAAAGACATTCTGGCAAGACAGCATAAGTACAAGTAGAAGATTCCATATAACATTAGGAGTGGATTTTATTTCACCATGGAAAGTAAGTTCAGAAAGTGGAGGAAAAAAAAAATATTGCTTGCTTCTCAGCTTTCATTTTGATTCTTTTCTAAGACAACACTCATTCTATGAGTTTTGGGATTAAAAGAATAATTACAGCCATGCTGATATTACAATTATGATTGCTTTTACATTTAATCAGTTATTATTTAGTGATTAGAGAGCAAGATTATAAACGCATAATATACATCTCCTTTTCATATTAATACCTCTTTTGATACTTTCAGTTCCAATGGATAAGGAAAAATACCTCCCACCTGCAATTCTTTAGTCTGCCACTGTGGCCCACTGCTTCCAGGAAACTTGCCTACATCTCACCAACACTTTTTTTTCCACAAGTGGTCTTGTACCTGAAAGTCCTCAGCAGTTCCAGGACTGAATGTTTACTTTGCTAGTTACCCCATAAATGTGTAAGACTGTATTTCCTATGATTCTAACATGGAAATGCAGCATAATTTGGAAATCATATGAAGGAATAACAATCTCAGGAAAAGCATCCTCTCTATGGTAAGAGATGACTAGATATCCATATTGAGCTTCTGCAATAACTTTTGTTAACCTACTGACTGACCTTCAAGCAGAAACATTATTTGTTACTTAAATATGCTTATAGTAGAGCATGTTATTTGGGAAGTAAATTGTTTCTACATCTGGACACAGAAGGCTTTCACAAAAGAATCTATTTATCGTAAGAAGAAAAGGGCAAGGAAAACAATAAAGCTCCATGTTTTAAAGGGAAAAGAGAGAAAGAAAGTGCACACAATGAAAAATGCAGAAAATTAGAAGAACGAAGTGTATTCTGATGGGGCAGACAGATGTTCCTTCACTCTGCTAGTTCCCATTAACAGCTTACTTTGCTTCACTAGAGCTTTTTCATTTCCCGGCAGTGTTCAAGATTCTTAGGCACAACATGAAGCTGTTTCCCACACCAATCTGTTTGAGAAGACACCAAAACCAGGAAGTATCTAGGACATTTTTTAATGTTATAAGTGGAAAGTAAAATTATTTCACTTTCAAGAATTACAGTGGTTGAGCAGTTTCTGCATTGGATGAGTATCAAGAGAAAGGATAATTGCAAGACAGCGATCAGGTCTGGGACATGTTAGAAGAAAGATGCAAGCCAGGACTTTTCAGAAACTTGGATGATAAAATTGACTGCAAAAGTACTTTTGCCTTCTTTAGGACAGGATAAAAAGTATCAGTGACTATATAACAAAACAATAGTTCACTGTGAAAGCTCATTCCTTCTGCAGGTACTCCTGAGATTTTCATTCCTATCAAAAAACCCATCTTCTAAATTTATTTATATCTCAGAAGATATCCCCTTTGCACTCCTATGTTTATGAACTTATAATAACAGAATAATATTTTTAGAATAATATTTTTTTATGCTTCATTTCTGGTGTCAAAATTTGCATCCAAATACTTTAAAGTTTTTCACTGTGAAAGCCTGGTCTTCCTAGAATGTGTTCTTCAAACTTTCCTAATTCTCCATTTATGTTTTTGATTGAATACTAAGGCACCAAGTTTCTGTTTCACAACAAGACTGAATTTTGGCACATAACAAAATACATTTATGAAAATACAGTTCTTAGTACTTTTTGTAACAAAGGCAGAAAAGAAAAAAAAACACCAAACAAAATCCCAAAACTATCTTCCATTAAAAAAACCCCACTGCCATGAAGTCCTTACATTTGTACACAGTTTTGACTACATATAGATAGTCTTTCCACTATGATTTTGTTTTCACTCATTGAAACAAAGGCATAATATGATTGTCAGCCTCACATAATACTCATTTACACCTATGCAATAGCTGGAGCACTGGAAAACAATAACTAACTGTAAACATTCACGCACACATTTTGAAAATCTGTGCTAATTGTTGAACCTATTTTTCAAAGAAAACTATTCAAAGAAAATCACTGTAAAACTTCTGGCCTACCACTCTGCTGGACCAAATAATGTTGAGAAAAACAACAACTCTGTGAAAAATGGATGTGTTGAAAAATACCACCAAAACACAGCATTTGAGAATTCCAGACTGTATAGATTATTATTTCTATAAATAAATAAAAAAGAAGCATATGGTATCATGTAATACACTTCACAGCATACTCAGACATCCTTTTTTCATGGGTCCTAAAGTATATCATTATCATGGTTGACAACATACCTATGACCCTGAATTCAAAAATTTATATAGAAATATGTAAACAGCAAGTCAAAGTAAAATTATGTTCTTCCTTTTCCTCCCTCCCTTACCACAAATATAAATTAGCTGTACTTTCTGGTAGAGAGATGCTATGTTACTGCTTAACAATTAATTGAAAAAGCAAGAGATTTCTTCAATTTTTACTTTCATGATAGTAAACATTGGCACAGCACTAACTTCTAACAGTTCCAGAATGAATTGCAAAACAGCATGGTATTTTACACAACTCAAAATATTCATTTTTAATCTCCTCCCCTCTCCCCCCATCCCCCAAGTATTCTTACTCTGAAAAATTTAATGATTTAGCAGAATTTGAAAGCAGAAGGTTTAAAAAAAGTGATAAAGGGGGTGCAGAAATTAGCAGAGGTGGCACTACCTGAAAGCTCATCAGAAAGGGGAGTGAGAACAATATCAGGCAAGAAGGGTTTGGAAGTATGGATCAGAACAGGAGCACTTTTAGCACTGCGTATATAGGCCGATGGCAGAGCACATTCACCAATGGATCGGCTTCTCATGGCTTTAAAAAGGAAAAGAAAGAAGTGGGGAAGGAAAAAAGAAGAGTGACTATAATGAAAGGCTTGTGTCACAGAAAAAGCAGCAACAGAGAAAACAAAGATAAAAAAGAAGAAAATTCAAAAATTAAAACATTTCAGCACAGCAGATATTGGCAGAGCTGTAAGAAAGAAAAAAATCAGTGCACACATAAGACATTTTGAGTTTTTAACTTTTATGTAAAGCAGCAACAATGCCTTTATTATGATGATTACAGAGATTTTGCATTCAAAATCAAGAAACTAATTAACAAGTTTTTTTCCCATTGCATCAGGGGTTGAAAAATAAAGGTTAAAGTCACTCCACAAACACTCAGAACTTGGAATTTTTTTTTTAACAGAAAAAGCAACTTACACTACATCTGCTTGTTTTCTAGTTTCCTTTGGTTTACTACTGAAAAAGCATCTCTGAATTTTAAACATACCCATACTCTTGAATTCATGATTCTCCAAAAGAGATTCAAAATCATAAGGAGAAAATGACCAGTTCTGTGTGGAGAAATTTGCAATACAACTTGTTACAGTTCCACATTAAAAATGAAATTACTCAAGTGAAACAATTTGACAACAAAAAGCATTAAATTGCTTCTTATCCACCAGGTTTGGCTTTTAGTCAATATTGCACAAATCTTGCTAAACTCATCCTAATCCACATTTTCATATCTCACACCCTGCCAACACCCTCCAGAATGGAAAACTTTTGTAAGAATCGTGGCATCAGGATCAGGGTTATATCTGCAGCTTTTCTAATAAATTTCAAATGAATCTTTATAATATTTATTTTACTTTGTTAAAGCAAGACATAGCAAGAACTGATACTGCATTCAACCTCAAAGTACACTTGCAGTTCTTAAAAAACCGTTTTTCATTGCTTCAATCAGCTTCCTTTTCAAACTCGCAAACTTGATACCTGGTTTGAAAATAGTTACTAGAAAGTTCTTTTAAGGAAACTTCAGTGCATCTTACCTAAATAATGTCAGTGCAATATTTAATCAGTCTCTGACCTTTTCTATATATACTTTCAAAACAACATGAAATATGGACTTAAAATTTTAGTGCTCCTGGTCTGTATGAGAATCAGAAGTACATGAATGGAGTGCAGTGAAAGTTGAGCACATCACACTTCTAAATCAGGTTAAAGAACTGTCCCTAACAGCAACATGCAGATAACTTGTGTAGGTCAACGTACACAGAGCAGAAAACACACTTGACAAACGCAGCACAGTTTAAATGGAGTCTTAACATCAGTTTGAAGAAACAATTCAGAAGGACAGATGTTTTAAGACTGAAGCAATTTTTGATCTAACTTAGCTTATAAGACAGAAAACTATTTTTTAAGGCAATTATGTGTATGGCTTTAACATCTCTGTTTAAGAGATACAATAATATAATTCAGGATACAGTGACAGATGCATTACATTCATCATTGTGCCATCTTAAAATGAATTTAGGCAAAAGAAAAACCAACATGCTACATAGTAAATCTTAGTGCTCTTTCACAACCTAAGTGATTCTACGATTCCAAATAAACCAGGTTTTTGAGATTAGATACTGTGCGGATTACAAACCTTAACCTAAAGGGTCTGCTGTAATTTGACTGGATCTTTTCCAGTGTATTACATTAACAGTAGCAAGGGGGAAGGAGACAGACCAATCAATTTACAAATTAGAAGGTGGAAATTTCATAGAAACTTTTGAAAGAAAAATTGCAGTGTATTATTATTGAAAGATGATGGAAAATGTTATCTCAATAAATTATTATTTTAAGCAAGATGCAACACATTCCGGTGAGTACTTAAGTAGAGGCACACGTAATACCAGAATGTGGAATAAATATTTGACAGTTTGTAACCTTCCTCTGTTGTCTATAGACAAAGGCAGAAAATAGATTCGTAAATTCTTTCTGATCCAATATTTGTCTAGGACCAGAATCTGTTGCCTATACCACAAATTCTATATCTAGCCCTACAGAAGATTTTTCAACCCATATGCGTATCATTTTTAAAGGCCCTTTTCCAAAAATTACTTTACATAAGTTCAGGCTAAAAATGTACACACTGCATATCAGAAAAGCTGTGATTTTTATTTGAGTAACACACACACACATATTTGGTGCAGCAATAAATGCGTGCTGGCATGAGGATGGCTCAAAAAATAGAGGTGCACAGATGTACACAATATGTGTACAACAAAATAGATGAAAAAGAAACCCCAGCTTCTTCTTACCATAAAACATTCAACATGCATATCCCCCCTATTCAGATATAAAAGAATGTATTACTCATGATCAAAGGAAATATACTACATATCAGATACCATGCAACATATCTGAGGTCTAACAGCAGAATTAGCTGAGAAGCTAAGGTTAAACCAAAGGAGATCTTCCCAGCAAAATATTCTATAGAAAATTTTACTTATCGTGACTATAAACTACTATTTTTATTATGTGACCCTGTGATAACTGGCACAGATTAAGAAGCATCCAAACAGCTTTTAGAAGACTTGAGAGACAATAACAAGCAACTGTTTGCAGACAGCGAAGTGATATGTTTTTGTAACATATTCTTCAGAAACATTTGTAAAAAATGGAGGAGTTTGGGATTCTGACTCTGGCAACTCTTTTGGGGCTTTTCATCTTTTAAAGTTGTCCAACTAATACTGTGATGCTTGTCCACAGATGGTATTCTAAAAATACGACTAGAGCTGAAATTTTAACTGGTTACAGTACTACAAACTTGGCTTATTAATATCAAACATGTAAGATAATTGGAGGAAAAGAACAAAACCATGGAAGCTGAAGTACAATGAAACTAAAATCAGATTAGTTTGCTGCTAATGAGGTCAATATACAGCTTGATTAAGATAAATTTCAGTCATTTTAGGGCTAACATCATATAAATAGCCATTTTTCAAACAGCAGCAAAACAAAACCATTAACAAATTGACCAAACTACATAACCTTCTGACAGAAGGTCTGAAATATTAACAATTTGGGAAGAAGAAATTTTAACATGAGCTTTACCTTGTTAAGGCAATCGAGATTTAAAACAAAAACACTGCAACAGTTAATCACAGACTATCTACAGAGAAACAGAAATTACATTTAAAGTATCTGTGATCCGTAAAGAAAACTAGTCAAACAAAGTGGTTTCAGCATGAGATACAGCAAAAGCTATGTAGCATCTGAATGCATGAAAAAGACAAGAGATTTTTGAGTAGCAACTTCAATTTTCTCACATCTGTACTGCTTATAGGATAATTAACTCACAGCAACTAAAGCCTCATGAGAAAACAAATTTTTTGAACGGGGAATGTTGAAGAATATTCAAGTAAAAACATCTGCAACATGAAAAAATTAACTGTAAATAGTTTTGGGAAAAAAAAAAAAGAAACAATGTTCATTTATGGAAAGTTAACACAATTATATATTTAACTGCCAATACGCATCTCCAGTTTTTAAAACTCTGTCAGAATGCACCTGCTTCCAATAAATATCAGTGAAGCAACAACACACAATGCCCAAAGCCACAATTACAGAAATAGTAAAAAAATAAGGTATATTCCTTAAAAGGTTCTTCTTTTAAATAAAAATAGAAAAATCAGCTTAACTTTCCTTCACATAAGGAACAACTCTGGATTAGCAAGACAAGACAACAGACTAAAGAAATTTGTAGTCCAGTTCCTGTGAAGAAATTCTAAGCAAATCATATGAACATAAATTGAGTCTTCAGCAATCCACCTAAAGCACTGATTAGCATCACTCATTTCTAACATATCAAATACCTGCAAGTAATGTAGTTGAGAAATAGATGACTTCAGAAACGGACAACTGCATGCATTTCTGTCAATCTTCCATTAATGCTTTTATAAAGATTCAGGGTATAGTAAAAGACAACACATTTTATAAACTACGCAGACATATACACAATTCTCACACTTTTCTTTGCACAGTTGAAAAATACTCAACCTATTTTGTGCACAGCCCATGAAAACACGCTCTTAAAAAGCCTTCTATTACCCACCTATCCGTACCACTGACCAAGCCATTCCAGCTGTTTCTTTTTCATATACATACAACAGTGTTATTTTTCCAGTCCAGCTTAAGTATTTGATGAAACTCATTTAAAATTAATACATCAACTGTATTACTTTCATTTGCAGTTACTATAATTCTAGTAACTGCAGCTATTCAGCTACCTTCACAGCAAGTAAGTCTGCATAAGCTACACATTTAACTCTTAGAGATAATATACTTTTGTGGAAAGAAGTTCCCCACTTTGCTACAAGTGTCAGTCATCAATTCCTTACCCTTTCTCAAATGCCACTTATATCAGGTTTTACAGATACATACCAACTGTTTTCTGACGAACTATGCTCCTTGCCTTTTCTGTTCCCGGAGAGCCAGTGGTTGTAGCACTGCGTTGTCTCATCGGTGCTTGTCCAGGTTGATCACGGCTCCAGCCTCTAGAAAAGGACTTATCAACAGAAGATTTTGGGAACTCATGCCCGACTCCTGCAAAAAAAGATTTGCAAATCTATTCACTTCTACTCTGGCATCATCAGATATTTGTAGTTAAGTTCTGAAAAGATTAAAAGCTGGACAGAATAAATTATCAAATATCAAAGCAAGCATTATTTCAAATCCATACAGCTCATTATCGGCTTTTAAATATATAAACCCACTAGCTCATTATTGGTTTTAAATATATAAACCCAAACTTTTTCGTAAGTGTTGGTGCTATTAAACTACTGTGATTTTGTTTTCTTTTCAGGACTGACTCGTAAAGTGAGAGTTTTGTGGTGATTTTAAAAAGCAGCCTTATAATAAGGCAACTGGTTATTTCAGGTAATGCCTATTTAGGTATACCAAAAAGGCTAGACCAAAATTATGCTGTACCAAACATCTTATTACCCAGCCAAAATTGAATTGATGCTTAGACAGTGTTGTCTTACCTTTGCCTTTGTGTTTTTTCTGCTTCTGCTCACTTAGTTTATCCAACGGCAGGTCACTGAGGTCCAGGCTGTACAAGTTTCTAGCTAATACTTTAGTTAGTGTCTCCATTGTCAGGGACCACTCAGTGGCCAGCTCTTCCCAATATGTCAGTGACGACATTACAGACAGCAAGTCATCCCAAAGTTCTCGAGAGATGTACACATTTAGATTTGCTTTGATCCAAGCTACTATAAGAGTCTAAAAGAATAAAGTGAGAAAAGTTAGGTTCTGGCATAAGATGTCATCACTCAACTGTTACTGCTTAAAGCTTCCAAATGCCATAGAAATTTCTGTGTAATCCTGACATTTATTTCATCACCAGTGCACTCAAACTTTTCATGAATTATCAAATGTTACGTTAAAATGGGGTTTTGACTTAGATACAGAAACAACAGACTCATATGAAAGACCTCTGAGTGCCTTACAAGTTTTGCCAGAGTTTTTAAATACTGTCCTCAATTGGGTCTCATCACATTCATATCTTGTGTATCCTTTTCTTTTTGTCTACTGAAGAATCTGTATACTTTACAGATTCTGTTTACAGAAAAGCCAACACAACAGCACACTCTAAACTTTGAAAGTATCTGCTACAGCTTACTGTAAGGAGTAACAAAATCAGTCTGTTAGGCATGGATGGCACAGAAGATTTTCTGTTGACTTGAGCTAACTTTGCAATGGAAGCAGGCTAAAACTGCACAGATTGATAGTTATCCCAACTCAACTAAAGGACAGCAATTTTTTAGTTTCACAGTACCCCAAAACCAGTTGCTGTTGGGTCATTACATATAGGACAGGAAGTAATAAATGTAGCCAGCCCTTTAACCCACACCATTCACATTATCTGGTAACATAATCAATGCCAACAGTAGTTGCTGCATCTAATCTCTTATTCAAAATTATGCGCAATTAATTATAGTCAATTTATGTTTAATTGCCTGGAAAAGAGGTCCCGCAAGTCTTCCAGCTAAAGTGGAGTTTTTTCTTCCTTGGTACTGCAAGAAAGTTTGGGGTGGTATTTTCAGCACAGATTCAGTAACCCTGAGCAGCACAAGTAGCATCTGTTCCCTACAAAACATTAAAAAAAAGAGAGTTAGCATTTTCTTACACTTCTGTTCATACCAGTATACTTTTGAAGATAACAACCAAGCTTGATTTGCTCAAACACATTCCACACAGAATACAGTGATTATAAACAGCCTAACTTGGTTCTTGCAGAAGAAATTACTCCAATCTTCTCTTCACACTTGAGAGACAGAAATCCCTGTCACACTCTGAAACTTTCTACCAGGTCACTCAAGTGCTATCAACTTTCAACAGCCTTTTTTACCCCCTCCCCCTGGTATGAATGACATATTTTGCCCATATTACACCATCATTAACACGCTTCATCTATAATTTTGTGTGGCACAATCTCTGCCATCACAGACTAGAGTCACTTCATTACAGTGATGTGAAACTGGGGAATACTAATCTAGTGGAATCTGTTTTCTATTATTACTCCCAATTTCCCACTGGCTAGCCTTGAACTGACTCCTTATTTCTTCACAAGAGGAGACAAGTTCATGTTACATGTAATTCCAGCTCTATTTACCCAGAGTTCAGGAAATACTAGTTACAGACTAGCCAAATTAAAAGCAAGTCAAATTAAAAAGTAATATATATCAGCCAATTGAAATCCTCTTGCTACTGCTCCCTTGCAATAGAGAACGGTGGCAATATACAACCGTATTAGAAACAGCTATTTAAAGGAGTCAGGAAAATAATAGACAGGAACTTGAAAGTGGGGTCTCTTGTACCTGCTAGGAACCCTAAGCACTGGAAAGGAACAAAACAGTATGCTGACTCCTTTATACAATTAGAGATTAAGAGCAAGTCACATCTGATTATAATACTTATCCATGCTTATCTGACAATTTTTTGTTTACTTTTAAATAAGGCTGTGAAGCTTCACCTGTCTGCATATTATCAGCATTTTGACAGATGAGCAAAATGCCCTGGAAAAAAGTAATCAGTAGCTCCTTAATAGTAGCTGTATATCCTAGCTTACTTCCTTTTTTTCACTGAGCGCTAAGCTGCTTCAAACTGACTAGGTGCTTGCTAATGGCTTTAATAGAGCAGATAACCTCTTCCCGTGTATTATGTTGTCTGTGATGTTAAAGTCCACATATTTACTGATATAGAGAAACCAGTTCACAAAATCAATACCACTCTACTGTGTTTACTGCCAAGTAAATTTTCATATTTATCTTGTGATCTAATAATCAAAGACAAAAGCATTAGCATTTTACCATGTCTTCTTGTCCATTGTCACTTGGACTACCATGTGGCGGTAGATATTAAGAATGCGTTTACACATATCAGTGTGTTCATCCAGCAGAGCTTTTATTTCATTTGAGGGTTCAAGAAAGAATATATTTGAAGAGTTTATTATAAAAACCTGTCAGTAGAAAAGAGTGGATGTTATGAGCTTGAAATACATTTATGTTTTCAGCAATTACATTGCTATTAACTAGGAAGAGAAAATCTATGATTTACAGAAAAGATTACATATGCTATCAGAAGTAAATATGTAAATAAAAAGAGTACATATGCTATCAGAAGTAAATATGTAAATATAAGTTAGCGTGATATGATGATAAAACAACAGTATGATGGATTTTTTTTCCCATTTTTTTCTACAAACCATATTTGCATATTTGTGCTTTCATAGCAAGATGGTACAAACTACTCAATACAATTATTTTAATAAGACGGACAAAAATGTCCCAGTAAGGAGTCCACTGCACAAAAGCTCCCCCTGGAAGCCAGAAACTGACTAGTATAATATATACTAAACTACCTGAAATAGTCCTGGCACAAAGCGTGTGCTTCAGCATGACAAGGCCTGTATTTTTCTGTGAAACTAAAGCACTTCCCACTATGATCATTAAGGCTTACCACGAGCAGGAAACAGGACACATTCCCCAACGTGGCTGACTTCAGTGGACAGTAAATTAAGGCTTTCAGAATGAAAATGATAAAAACAAAGTAGGCAAGGACACTGTAGGAGTTACAGGAGCTACTACTGAAGAGTTGTTATATTTTTATGTAAGTTTAGGAAGCATTTGAATCACAGTGAGCCCTTGATCTTAAATTATCGCATTTGTCTTTCTTAATGCACATCAACAGGAAATCATTGGTTCTGCAGCAGTAATTTCTCTCTACTGAAAGCTTTGAATTTTAATAATTAAAACCCGACAGTACAGAGTTTTACATTCATTAGCCTCAACCAATGAACCTACCCTACTCTAAGTACCTAAATATGCTGTCTATAGAAGAATCAAAAGGGAAGAAAACTCAAGACAAAAGTCTTGGATTTCTGATTCACAGAAAAAGTCAAACGTGGTTCCAGGTCAGGAAACGTCTCAAAATCAGATATGGTACTGGCTTAGAATGATGCCTTGACCCCATTTTAGGCTAAAGAAGGTATATAGTGGTCAAATGAACCTTTGCCTACAAAGTTCAACATGGAAAATCTCTCAGATATTCTCAGATGTGTAAACATTAGTGTTACATTGCAAACAGATTAAGATGCTTCTCACTGTTCCTTTTCTCAGAAAAACTTCGTATTCTTAAATAGTCACTGCATGCAAAGATTATGAAGCTTAAATTATTGTAGTATATTTTAAATTATAGGCAATTTCAGTTACAAAGTTTACTTCTATATATAACAATGGACAACAGGAAACTGTTCAGGAAATCGACCAAGCTGTGGTAGATATGATTTCCAATTAGCATTATCACCCATAGTAAAAGTGCACATGGTGGAGTGGCAAATGCACATGACTATTTCATTTTGTTTAGGACCAGCTTTCTTCTGGATAAAAGAATATTACAGAGGCTAGTCATATATGCACCTATATGTATGTACATGCATGCACATACATAAAATGGACACATTTTGTATCACCTTAAAAGCATTTCAAAGACCCTCAAATTATACACACTTGATATATACTATACAGTGAATTGTTTTGCTGAACATTTGAAATTAACACAATTTCTGCCCTGCCAAATTTCCTAGAAACAACTAGAAAACTTCTGTTAAGGAGCTTCTGCAACTCTCCCATCCCTTAAGTGTATCAGTGGAGAGTTCTGGTGTCTGCTCAAATTATTTAAGCACCTGTGTGCTCATCCAATCTGTAATTCAGAAAAAGATGAGAATGAGAAAATATCCTTGATCACTTTATCATTCAGATTAGGAGGTTCAGATATTTTGTGTGTGGCATTAGCTTAAAAGAAAAAACTCTTCCTAGCACTCTCATAAAATACTTAATTAGAATAATTGGAAGATGTGGCACTCAAATGAGAACTGTTTTTTTCTATGATACAATAGAGAGCAGAATGCATGTGCTGATGCAAAATTAAAAGATTTTTTACTGTGTTATCCAACACTTGTGTATACACTGTCCTGCTTAAGGTCAATAAAGATACAGTAAATCACAGCAATTATTCTAACATTATTTATCATGATTACTTTATATTTAAGAAGTGTTTTTAGAATTCAGAGATGCTTTGAAGGAGTATAGACTTGAACTGCATTATATTCTACTCTTTACGTGCTAATAACAAGAGCTTTATTATTATGATGAAAATGAGATATCAAGTCTATTTCATACCTGCAATACTGACTGCACTCCAGCTCGTACATTTTGCTCTTCCATATCAATTTCAGGAATTTTATGCAAAGTGTCTTCATAACAGCCATTTCTTGCCCAGTTTGAGTTTCGACCATGACTGGAATTCATGCCTTTTTCCTGAAAAATATTTTTTCTTAAAATCACATAGATTTGTAGAGAGGTATACTGTTTTTACATGGAAGGAAAAGGAATATAATAGATATTAAAAAATAAACAATGGTAGACAGATTCTTAAGATGCATCTTAAAGACAAAACTATATTTTAAGGAGTTTGCAGCAATTAAAGTATTCAGATTAAATATTTATCATTACCCTTATCCTTTTTATTTGCTTATAACTTACACATAGCGGAAGGTTGGCATATCATAAAATCCACATCTTGACAACAGTTCATAAAACTATATGATATTTTAAATTGAACTAGCCACATTTCAAATCTACAGACAAGGGATCAAAGTGGTACCCCATTCACTGTTTAATTACCATTGATTTTCCCCAATAGATGGCCTGACATCAAGTGAAACCAGAAAAAGGAAATCTGGAGAGGGACTTTTTACAAAGGCACTTAGTGACAGGACAAGGCAGAATGGCTTTAAACTGAAAGAGGGAAGATTTAGATTATTATGAAAAAATTCTTCACTAGAGGATGGTGAAACACTGGCACAGATCGTCCAGAGAAGCTGTGGATGCCCTGGAAGTGTTCAAGGCCAGTTTGGATAGGGCTTTGAACAACCTGGTCTAGCGGAAGGTGTCCCTGCCCATGGCAGGGTATTAGAACAAGATGATCTTTAAGAACCCTTCCTACCCAAACCATTCTATAATTCTACTCTGTCTAAATGCACATCAGAAAGACTCACATATATTAACCAACAATATTTTTACCTCTTCTCTTTCTTTTGCTTTCTCTGATGAATTGTGGTCAACAACATCTTCATCACAACCTACAGTTGTGCACTGCATTATTTCTTCAGGTTCTTTCATAAATAAAGGCTTATCTTCTTGCTGAATCCATTCCTGATACACCTTTACCACTTTCCTCATTGCAGCTGCTTCACATATTGGCAACAGAAATGCCTGCAAGTCGAAAAAGAAACAAATGAAAACCCATCTGCAATACTTGAAATCAAGTTGGGCTCTATAACATACAGTTTCTAAGGGACGGGGAAGGGGAAGAAATAAAGCCACTGTAGGATCTTTACAAATAAATGACTCCTAAACCTAAATGTCTGCTCACTTTTTTTATCTGTAAACTGAAAACATGAAAAAAAAAGGTCTACAAAGAAAAGTCAAGAAAGTACTTACAAAAAACTTCACTGACAGAGATATGAGAACCCATATAGGCATATCTAGTCCAACACCTAGACTGCTGAAATTAAGATCTAACATTCATCAAAAGTATGCAAAATGAAAGAGCAGAAGTTTCTATTGCAACATCTTCCATTCAGATAAAGGAATACTGAAGCTAATTCCAAATTACTAAAAAAATTCAAGTGACAGACATTACTGGTAGCCATATATCTTTTTTTTTAGGTAAACGAGATTTTGCAAAACACCATCCTTAAAATAAGTGCCTCCTTGAAAAGACGTCAGAACTTCCGTTTCAAAAAAAATCGTGCATTTGAGTCAGTGTGACGGCTGATCACTGCCCTCTTCAGGACGTTTTCCGTATTTGCCGAGCTGGTAACAACTAGTCACAGATTAACATCAGTCAGGTTTTAACTAACTTAAAATGCATTTACCAAAGACTGCGATGCCCTAATTGTATTTAGAAAATAATAGATTAAACTACACCAAGACACAATTTTATGGAGTCCATAATGTGAATGTTGAAAACTCATTGCCCATGTCTTTACTCACTTGACACAAGCAGTGTGTTCCCTCTCTGGAAACAGACATTTCATACCAGTATCGCACTAAAAATTGTTGTGGATTACGGAATTCAACTGACAAGTTCATCAGTTACACAATACAGCTCATCAAGTACAACAGTCTTCTGTGAGCTCATATATATTTTTTGTACCCCAGAGTCTAAAATGTCATTTTCTTTTATGAATGGACAATCTTCTCACCATGCAGTTCAACTTAAACCTTTTCTTAACTGGAATAATTTAGCCCTAATTTTTTAGAAAAATTACAAACATCCAGCACATTAGAAGTGAACTTACACTGAAAACTTCAGGCTAACCAATGACTTAAATGATACTGCATAACCTCACACAAAATCCAGATAATCTGCATAACTCACGGACTGCTTTGTGAAAAGAATGAAGAAGAATGCTGTCTGTTTCACTGAGGGAATGGGGAGGAGAGTTTCTGAACAGCCCATCAGAAATTCAGACTGTATTCAACGTCTCAGACTCTGCAAACTCTTGAGTGGTAGCTGAACTTGGGTAACTTACCTTCCTCAGTAATGTGTGCAAACTCTTCAAAACATTGAATGGATAAGATACTGACATTCATTTCCTCATTCAACAAAATCCCTTTCATCCAGATACACCTAAATTCTAAAATACTTAGTTTCCTGCTGTTTAAAGCAATTAGTGCAATGCATTTCAATTGAAATAGTACATTTTTCTTTACTACTGTTCAGAAGAAATTCTTCCATCTTTTGATCCATAGTATGGGCCATAAAGAGAGTCTATCTGTTCTCCCACATTCAACTTGAAGTTATGTATTTTCACATTATAAATAAAGGCTACATATTCTAGCATACGTTTCTCAGTTTAAACTTGTTTAATAGTTTCCTGTTGAGAAGCACTATTTTGAGTATGCTCAGCTAACATTTCTGGTTGCAGTAAAGTCAGGAGCAGAAGCTGTTACCTTCTACAACTATGCGTCCCACTCTTCTGATGAAAACTATCAAGGAAAGGATATTCAGCTGCTCCCAGAACAATTCTTTAACAGCTACAGACTCTCACAGAAGGCTTATTTTAATGCGCTTGGTTGAGAGTTCTAATGGCTATGGGGTTGATGCATTAACAGATCAAACACTCCTGTCTATGGTGAACTGTAAAGTCCAAGTTGAATGTTGTCAAACTGCTTATTAAAGAAATAAAATTAGAAAAATCAGAAACTAGAGATATTCTACACATTTCTGAAACATTTCTGAATTTCAAGTTTCCAATACTTAAAACCTTCAAGGCAAGATGACAGAAAAAACCTGTACATTTATATAATGTTCTGCTTAGCAAATGCTCTTGAAAAAAATGACATGACAATTTATAATATAATATAATAAAGATTCCTGATTCCTGCATTCTAAAAATGGTTCTTTACCTGTCGAAAAATCTCAGTTAGAAAATTAACATTGCTTCTCTTAGCAGAAAAGACTTTCCGGACAATTTCAATATCGGTCAAATGCTCTTCGTCAATACTGCAGAGGCTGGAAGAACTCGGCTCTCTTTCCGTTAAAGTACTTGTATTAGAATGAGATTGCTCTGGCTCTGCGTTTCTATCATGCTTATCAGTACTGTCATTTTTGCTGTCCTCCCGTGAAGCCATGCTAGCAGCTGCTCTCTGGAAAAAAAGAATGTTCCATAGATCATGTTTAGTGCAACCATTAACTTGTACAAAGTGTACTGTACAAGTTATACAACACTATAATTTAAAACAGTTCAAAGAACTCAGAAAAATAAATAAAAGCAAACCACAAAACCACAAGAGGATTCAGTGTATTTCAAAGCTTCTTACAGCTCTGTGATTAAAAGTAAAATAGCAGAACTTGGAAAAAAAAAAAACCCAACCAAAAACCAGCCACCCAAAAAAAACTCAAAAAAACCCAAAAAACCCACAGTGAATCGTTCTAAAAGTGAATTCACAGGCAGAAAATTTGCTTAAAAATTCCTTTTTATAATTCTTCCTAAGTTATAATTATCAGGAGTGCACGCTGCTGACATAATAATTAAGGCAAAAAAAACAAAACCAAACTTTTTTTATGTATTTAGTTTTACCTGAATATTCTTTGGCACATTTTCACCTTCCATCCCAGGAATATGAGGTCCTGTATGAGGTTTTGGCTCAAGCCAGAAAGACACCAACCATCGAATGACAATAACACGAGCCTTAATAAAAGGTTCTTTTGTGCAATACACTGCCTCATTGGTTTCAGCATCTTTCTTAACCATTACATAGTGTGGCTTTGGTCTCATTTGTGGTATATCTGCAAGGAAACACGTTATCTTAAAAAAAACTGAAGAAAGCTCTACATAAGAAAGAAATCCTAAAATCATAACCAATACACGTGAACATTCAGAGGCACTGTTTTTTCTATTCACTGTTGCACACCTCATTCTAAGGTGTGTCAAAATGGACACAGAAAATTTCAAGACTAGACTTCAAAAGGCTGCAACTGTCTCCTGAAGGGAGACAACACTGTTGGTTCAAGAGACAGCAACTTGTTTCTGCTATGCAAAACCTTTTTTATCTGAAAGTGATTTCTATAGCTTTACATTTTTGTTTGCACTTTTTTCTAAACAAGTGAACACTTTTCTTTAGTTTCAAGCTTGTTTTAAGCTACGTGCTATACCAAAAATTAAAAGATAAAACTTACAAAGATAAAGCAAATTCACTACTCCACACATGCACCTAAAAACTACAAAAGGGTTCTAAGTAGCAAAATAACTGTTAATTAGACTAGAATATGGCCTACACAAGAAAACTATCTTCATACAGAATTAAGATACTGTCAAATGTCTTCACTTTTAAGATGTGTTTATAGTTATTACCTAACAATGTATGTGAGTGATATCATTTTACAGCCTTTTAAGAGTCCTATATGTCACATCCCCTACTACTAAACCTACTGGGAAAAGCAGATACAGTTCAGAGGCAACTGACCACCACATTTCCTAACGCATCCCTAGAAAGATCTATATGGTGGTCTGCAACAATTTGCAACAAAGCAATATAACTAATACAATTAGCAATAAGGGTCATCTGTTATTACTGATACAGACCCAAACATCCTATAATGGGAAAGCTTTAATTCCAGACTGTACTTTAACAGCAAACATAAAAAGCAGTCTCTTCTGGCCCTGCAACAGGCGAAAGATGCAGAAAAATATGAAAGAACAGCAAAGATGAAAAGAAAAATGAAACAGATGAACAGAGATTAATAGAAAGGATGACTAGAAAGATGAATAGAACAGAAAATGTTCTGCTCCAAAGCCACGAGTCTGGCAGCTTCATCTAGTCCTATATCTGCACTAGCTAATTTTCCTGGAGTTTGCTGCCAGAGCAAGGGCACATTCATCTTCCTACGACTTAGCTGAAAGATGATTCTGTGGTCGTAACTTCTGCATATTGGCTTGCAGTGAATATCACAAACAATGCTCAGTGGTGTGCCAGCTGGCAGGCACTGGGGTTATTTGGGGTCTATAGCCTACAACTCTATTTTCTCATCAGTCATGCCACATGATGGCTCAGAACTGTTTAGTTCTTCTGGCTCTCTACTGTGCTAGTGACAAAGATGCCAACAGTGTCATCACTATTTCTGAATCTGCTTCAGAAGAAGTGACAATCTTAAATAAGTCAACAAGGTCGGAATTCACACGCAAAGTAAACCCATAACAAAGACGGAGCAAAGGGAGGGCAGGAGAAAGGGCATTTCATACGTGCTGGTTTTTTTAAACATATGGATCGTTTCTTTTAATTGTGCATAATGCATGCTGCTGCAGAGACAAATATCAACAGCCCAGTTCAATCCAGCCATGTATCAGCCAACCTGATACTGCAAAATGTCATTTCTGCAATACCAATCATCAGTCTGAAGTGCTTTCAGATGTGAATGACATTTCTCTGGGAGTGGTTCGCCAAGTCTATTCCTAGTTCTAGAAGGGCAAGTATGAGATCTGCTCTGATAGAAGAAGTAGATAAAAATTTGTGTGAGAACCAATTCTAATACATGCTGTCCGAACACACGCTGCTGCTGGTGTTTCAGTATCATTAGTGGCACCAAGTTTCCCCCCAAAGAAGAAGCACACAAGCAAAACAACAAAAAACCCAAACATACAAAACAACAAAAAAAAGCTAACCAAACAAACAAACAAAAACCAACCAAACAGAAAATAGAAATAAGGAGGCATGGAAAATGATGGTCCTATCCAGATCTGAGTAAGAAATACACTCCATGGTTTTACAGGCCAGAAGGCAGCTTAAAGATACTAATGGTAGGAGTCAAAGAAGATGCAAAGTAGTTGTGTTGAAGAATATAAAGTTGTTCCTTGACTATAATTTACTAATGCAAGGTTGAGAGTTGCTTAGTTATTTTAAGAAATCCAGCATAACTTCTGCTACATTACGGTCTCATACTTCAGCAGAAACAGATATGGATAGCAGCAAAGAAATATTCAGCTACTATCTAGGCCATTGACTTAACAACAGCTTTTTTTAGGCATTTGAAGTGAACACTGCCCACCTGCCAGACGGCTGGAAAGGTTTCCTTGTTAACATTGCAAATAAACAATACAAAATCCAGCCCTAGCATTGAGGATATCCAAGCTGGTGTATCTCAGTGTCACTTCAACAGCCACATACAAAAGTAGTGATAAACTCATCATGACGTTGCTAAACTGAGGAATGTTTCCAGAACAGACTTGAAAGTCACATCCACTATTTTTAATGAAAGCATTCTTTTAAGAGGAAAAAACCTACATGACTCTTGCATACAATCCACCTAAGTAACAAACGCACAGAATACTTAAAAAGCTTACAAAGATTTTATTTAATACAAATAAAAACCAGTACATTGTTTGTACTGGTGGAAAGCAGCAGGTTAGTAAGAAAATTAATATATCTTTAACAGAAGCATATATAACAGCACAATCACTGTAAGAAAGGAAGCAAATATCTGGTAGTGCAGTATTTAAAGACGCAAAAAATCAGTTTCTTCTGGTATCTATTAGCATTCAGAGGGGCATGAAGCCTGAAATACTGGCACTATTTTCAAAAGGACAAGATAGCCAGTAGACATGCAGTTAACACATCTTTGCAGCACACTGTCTCCTTCTGTAGTTTCACGATACTATCTCAGAACATCCTCTTTCTCTAGTTTCTTTCAACTATATTATTCGGTGCAGCTGACTCTCAAATGTATCCTCCTTCAATCATTTCTTGTATTTTCACATTTCTGTCCATCTAGGAAGTAGTTGTCAAGGCTCCAGATGAGGATGCTGACACAAAAAAAAGAAAAAAGGTTATTAGATTAACTCAAGTAGCGCAGGAGGAAATATTTCCTTCCCCCAACTTTCAATTTTTCCTTTCTTTTTTATTTTGGGTCTTTCCTCATCTCCTGCGCCCTCTCCCCTCTAGGAACTTGATGTAAGCTGGTGCCAAAAAAGGCAGGAAGCTGTAAGGTGGAAGACATACGGAGGGTAGAAAATAAAAAAGCTAGGAAGAAGTTACAATAGTGGACACTTGTAGTTTTGACCACGCTTACTTTGTAAGGCAATAAAGGGTTCAGAAGGAATGAAGTGCTGCAGGGAGCTGTGGGACTGCTCATTTTGCTTCCAGTAAAAGAAGGAGCCCATCTAAATGCCTTGGAAATGGCACAAAGGTACATTATCAAGATGAAAGAAACAATACCCTTGGAATCTTACTGTCAGATATATAGTTCTTACTAAACAGTTTCTAAAGACTGTCTTACAGGATTCTAAATATATGTTAAAAGACATTCAAAACAAACAAACAAAGCCCCAAACCAATCTCATAGGCTCTTCAAAGCCTGTAATAGGCCAGAATTTGGAGGAAGCACAATACAAGCATCTTCTAAATGGAAAAACTGGTGCTTGTTACTGTAACTAATATACTTATCTAAAAATCTTCCATCACAGAAACAAAAGAAAATCTCAGTCCAATAGACTATCTGCAGTAAAGCCCTGTATCAATGCTTGCTTACTAAAACTACTGTTTTCATTTGTACCTCTTGACAACCCCTAAATTAAACATTACACCAGTAGCATAAGCAGCTGGTTTTAGTAGCAGGCTCAGTGCCCAAATTTGTCCTGTTTCCTGCATAAATCCTGTCAATTTTGTTCAGAACAGGTACAGAATTTTCACAAGTAGGGCAAGAAGATGCATGCTAGAGAAGAACTTCTTAGAGGAGAAAAGGCTGTTCTACTTACCAGTGTTTCTGTTGTTTTCATTATTGTATTCTTCCCAAAAATTTTTGTTGCTGACCTTCCACAGTTTTTGATAATAGTTTCTGGGATCTGTGCCCATTTCTTCTGTTTGTGTCCCATTGTCCTGTTCTTTACTAAGGCCTTGAAAGCTTCTTGTTTACAGTTCACAGAAAAGAGAGATGACTATATGAACTATGGAAGACTCAATCAACATCTTCATAAGAAGAGAAAATACCATTTCCACATTTCTTGTTCAAAGACGTCAAGCAGCAGTAGGCTTGCTCTCTCAGCACCTCAGCATCGCTTATCATCCCTCTTGTACCTATTTTATCACTGAAGCTCTTCAGCTTCTTCACACAATTCTTGTTCTCCTGTTGCTTAAGGCTAGTTTTACACCATTTCTTCTCCCCAGATGAGACGGTTCGCTGTTTGTCTTTCCCAAGAGAACGGGGTTTTTTAGACATCTATCTCTGATGAAAGCCACATCTAAATACATGTACATGGCCTGGCAGAATCTAAGACCTTTTCAATAAACTTCCCTGACAGCTTGGTTTTAGAATATGAAATCGTGTCTGGCGATTACTACTAAACACTTGAGATACCACATAAACAGGTAAGAGGCGCAATAAGGTGTCTGTATTATTCAACTAATGAAATGGCAACTTAAAGCCTATGTATGTAGTACTACATTGCAAACAAGAGTATTGAGCTCCATTATCTCACAACCAACTTGTGCATGGAAAACTCTAGCTAGGTTCTCTTAGAAAACACCTAAAAATCTGCTCTCTATATGGAAATGTATGTTCTAGCACCATCAGCTTTAAGGATTCTCTTAAACCCCAACTTCCTACTTACTACTTCCTTTCCTCTTCACAAAATACAGCTGACACAAAAAGCATAGCTAACTTTGCCCAGGCCAAACTATGAGCAAGCACCATATGATCCAAACACTATGATTCATAGAATCACAGAATAGCTAGGGTTGGAAAGGACCTTAAGATCATCTAGTTCCAACCCCCCTGCCATGGGCAAGGAGACCTCCCACTAAACCACCCAGGCTCTGTCCCACCTGGCTTTGAACACAGTCAGGGATAGAGCATTCACAACTTCCTTGGCCAACCCATTCCACTGCCTCACCACCCTTACACTAAAGAACTTCCTCCTTATATCCAATCTAAACATCCCCTATTTAAGTTTAAAGCCATTACCCCTTGTCCTATCACTACAGTCCCTAATGAAGAGTCTCTTCCCAGCATCCCTACAGGCCCCCTTCAGATACTGGAAGGCCGCTATGAGGTCTTCATGCAGCCTCTTCTTCTCCAGGCTGAGCAGCCCCAACTTTCTCATCCTATCGTCATACAGGAGGTGCTCCAGTCCCCTGATCATCCTCATGGCCTCCTCTGGACGTGTTCCAACAGTTCCATGTCCTTTTTATGTTGAGGACACCAGAACTGCACACAATACTCCAAGTGAGGTCTCACAAGAGCAGAGTAGAGGGACAGGATCACCTCCCTCGACCTGCTGGTCATGCTCCTTTTGATGCAGCCCAGGATACAGCTGGCTTTATGGGCTGCGAGTGCACAGTGCTGGCTCACGTTCATTTTCTCACCAACCAACATCCCCAAGTCCTTCTCCATAGGGCTGCTCAGAATCATTTCTATACCTGTATTCTATACAGATAAAGCCAACAGCTCCCAAAGAATGGCACACTAACACCTTTTATCTCAGCACCGGCAGTTTCTCCTTAGAGCACAACTTAAATTGACAATGGAGGTCATGTTAAAGAGTTGTTTTACAAGAACATTAACTTTACCTGAATCAGGTTAATATAGATAGATTGACTCTGAACAAAGGGTCAGGTGCCTCCACAGAGAACTGAAAACTATGAAGATGAACCATATTTTCTTTCATTAGAAATACTTTTGGAGAACACTCTTTATGGGCAAAGTGACCCAAGCAAAAAAATGCTTTACTATACTGTCTGCTAGAGAAAGTGTAATGACTTTATCAGCTGCGTTAACACTTACCAAGTATAGGGTTGTACAAGCTGGTCTCCTTACAGATGTTTGGGAAAATAGAAGGTAAGTAGTATTTCTTAAAATTTGAAAATAAAAATGAAAATCCCTTTTCCTGGTTTTCCTTGTTCTTCCATTCTAAACTCTTAACCTTAAAAAAAAAAATTAAAAAAAATGGATAAAGTAAGTATCTAGAAGTAGAAGAGAAAGATGACTGATGAAATGTCTTCAGTTATCTCTTTGGGCAAAATAATGCATTTTAATAAACACTTTAAGAAAGATGGAACAGAAACTAGCTATGAAATGTCAATGAAACAACGATAGTTCTTTTCTAAAATGTGGCACATCAAATACCAAAACCAATAGAAAGACGTCTGCTTTTATGGCCAGCTTGCCAAGCCATCTTGCTTTCAGTTAGAAATTCCCCCTTAGTTTGAAAAGCAAAGTCCCTGACCACCACAAAACCCACGAGTGAGCAAAGTTTATACTTCCATTGTTGAAGGCAACAAGGGCGGGGCCAGGGAGATGAAAAAGGGAAGGGAGCTGAAATTAGTACTGCTGGAAGCGGCTGACAATTCTCTTCTCTCCATGCTGCAATTTCATGCGAGAACCTGTGGTAAACAAACCTGTGACCCTTCACACAGAACATAAATAAAGATATTCTAGGATTTACTTTTTACAAAGGACACTTAAGGGACAGGCATGGGATAGAAATGTTTATAACATTTTCATACAGATTTGCAGTGCTACTGCTACTAGTAAACATTGTCTTGTAACAGACAAACAGGTGTTGGTTATTCCATAGTTCTTTGCTTGAAAGCTACAGAACATACCTGAATTACTATGTACTTCAAAAGTGCTTCTAAGAAATAGCTTGTTAAATCTTCTTGTCCTTTATCTCCTGATTGTGGAGGAACAAGTGGAGTGATTTCCTCTATAGTCACTTGAGCTATTTAATAAAAAAAAAAATTACATCTAACATTTAGGCCATTTCTTCTCATGCATAAGCATCTACCAAGTTATGAAAGTAGAAACACACTGGTGTATGTAGAGACAATTACAGGAAAAACAATCCACTCATAGATTAATGAAAATTATAAAGATTTAGCTAATTAACCACCACAAAAGTGATTTTTACATATATAAAACCACAGCTCTATATATCCTGGGAATCTACCTACCAAGACATTTTCTCCAGAAGGCATAATCCACTTCTTTTGGAATTATGCAAACAATAGCTTAACATTTGTGTTACACAAATGCCAAATTTTTTTTTGCATCTCTCACGATTTTCTTCATTCAGCAGCTGATCACTTACATCTGTGTTTTTACCAGCTCTCTCCTTCCTTCACCTCTACAGTGAAGCTACTTCAAAGTGTACTCTTCTCTTGCTCCTGTAGTTAGATGTTTGCACTTCAGTCTTTGCATGCTGCATTTCTACACTGCCTACATTCCCTTTAACTCGTCCTTTCTTTCCCTCAGTAGAGATACACACAAGATAACTCCAGAACAGGGCTTAAATTATGTAGCAAACTTATCTGCAGAGCTATCCTGACACGGAATTTATCTGCTAGGTTTCAGTAAATTGAATTAGCAGCCAAAGGGATACTGCTTGCTTCTAAAAGCAATGCTTGTACCAGCTCTAAAACACGGGGTGGAGATGGAAACAGAGTAACAATACTTAATGCTCAGAGGAAGAAGTGGTTAGCTTCTTATTCATATTTATCTGAATGCACAGTTTGCACTTAAGACCCCACACATAATGAAATTCATTAATAAATGAGTTTAAAATCCTACTAGCAGGACTAAATGGATTTAGGAGGCAAGAAACTTCCCAAAGTAACCAGTATCTGATGCTTACTGCTAGAGTGAATGGTCAAAGGAAAAAGTGTCCTAAGAACCACCTTAATAGATATATCAACCTCACTCCATTGAATGACCTTCACATTAAAAAAACCTTAAGATCTAGAAAGTATAAAAAAAGCTTATTTTAGAATGCTCAAGCCTTTCCACTAATGCAAATCTTTACTACCTCAGGTTTTGCAATTTACAAGGTCTAATTCTTTTGGAAGACTTCAAGCAACCACAAGAATACCACAGCTTTAATTGCCTGGTCATACACAAACACGGCCAGAAGATCAACCATTTGGCTTTACTTACAGCCCTAACAACCTCTTGGAGGTCATACCAGGTAACCTGCTTTGCATAGCTTGCTCCCTAGAGCATGGCCAAAGCCAGTGCACCATTGTTCAACACAAGTGGAATCTGTCTGTGCAAGTTTGCAGTAGATTTAGCATCTGCTTGTAGCCCTCAAAAAAATTACATAAGATTGGTCATTAACCAATTCAAACACATGCTATGTGTCAAGCTACTATACCATACCTTAAACAAAAAACCCAAACAAAAACACAATACAAAAAACCAAACACCACAAACCAAACCACACCCCCCCCCCAAAAAAAAAAAAAAAACAACCCACCTTCAAAAAAAAACCAACAACAACAAAAGACAAAGTTATTCTGGGAAGACCTGAGAAACTGCCAAGAAACTTATTAACAGCTCCTCATAACCTCGCTAAGTACATTAGTACTTAGTTCTGTTACTGCAACTAATGTACATTAGTACATTAGTTCTGTTACTGCAACTTTTCTGTGCTAAGAATTACATGAAGAATTGGTAACTATAACCAAATTACTTACTTTCTTGAACATTAAGTGGGGGGTTAATGAGATTGTCTAGTGTTCGGGGACCATATTCAGACTGTGGTGATGAAAATCCAGGAATCAAGCAAGAAAACATCCACAACTGTTCTTTACTACAGTTATTCTGAAGTGCTTGCAGCCACAAAAGAAAGAGACGCACACCCTCTCGACGTATCTTAAAAGGAGAAAAAAGGAACAAGTTAACTTGTCCCAGAATGCACAAAAGCATTTCCAGGAAGAAGAAAGATTTAAAAAAAACCAACACAAGTCTATAGTCACTTGCTCAACTACAGGCCTGCAAGATGCCATGCGAATTTCCAGAAAATACAAGGACCATCATAAATTTTCTAAATGTGTTTGTGAATTAACAACAGAGTGAAGTTGTTGCAGCAGAAGAACCCATTTCACCCTCTTCCATTCCTTCTTCAAGGTGATGAAGTCCCAAAGCAGCCCCCTCCTGGCTCTCACACTGGAAAATTTCAGCACCAGCCAAGCCTGCATGTTTAGAGAAGAGTGGCATGGTTGTTTGCTGCAGTATCAAAGCTGTATGTTACACTTGAGAGGCTGCTGTCTCACAGTCAACTGTTACTACGCTATCCACTAATAGGTTTCTTCGGCGTAGATAATCCTCCACTGCCAAGACAGCCTGAGCCCCAGGACCAGTTTCCCTGCCCCAACAATGAACAGCTAAAGCTTACTTCTTTAACGCAATATCCTTCAAACCATTTGCACACATTCCTAACTTAGCTACTGTATGTAAAACACATTACTACAGTGAGTAGTTCTACCAAGGTAAAGCTGATGATGTGAAATCATTCTTTCATGACACACTAGTCAGGATCTGGTTCCCATTCCTTTGCTTTTACCATAAAAATTCACCCTTACGTTCTTATTTTTATTTTCACGTATTTTAGACAAAAATAGCATACAACATTTTCCAATACCTTTAATGAATTTCCAGTGTGAAGAAGCTTCTTTAAAATCAACCCTAAAAATAAGGGGAAAAAAAAAATAACACATGCATTTGTTTGTTTGCTATTTTTTGTTTATTACTATGTCAGAGTTCTCGGTCAGACTTGATAGTAACTTTTAAACAAGTCCTTGGCAATCTCCAATTTAATCTTGGTGAACTCTATATCCTCAGGCAACTCTCTCAATGCCAGAAGGAAAAAAAAAGATCACCTTCCATAGCCTCCTCATAACCCGTAACATCTTTAAGAACTTTTGGAGATGTGTACATTATAAGTAAATGATCCTCAAGTCATTAATGTGCATACCATCAGCACTCTCCATTTACAAATGCCAATTTTGCAAGTGATTACTAGGAGAAGAAAAAAATTTGGCTTTGTTTAGGTTTTTTCCCCCCTTCTCCTAGCTTGCAAGAGTTAAGAACATAATCTTTGTTCTATCACTTAAAAAGTAAAGCATATGAATAGCATTAACTAGTAATGAAAAAAAAAAAGATTTTTTTAAAAGAGAGGAGGAGAAACAAAGACAGGAGGAAAAAGAAGTGGGGGGGGAGGGAAATAAACTCACCAATACTATGGAACTGCCATCTCTGATGAATCCTTTCTGGAAGAAGTTGCAAAATTTTCTACAAAAAACAGAACCCAAGGATCTATGTTGCAGATATCACTCTTGGAAGACCAAAGACCAATCTTCACAAAGGCCACGGATCAGACGCTGTGGTTAACTTAGAAGATTTCCACAGTTCTTTCCTAGGAAGCATTACTGCCCTCTCAAGATAACCCATTCCTAAAGCTAAGAAGTCCAAAGGACTGTCTGGCAAGTCTTGCATTGAAGACTTCTGAGGTTACTGCAGTTTTACTGGGCCCCACTGCTTTTCTGCTGGATACTGCTGCTTGTAGTAAAGGGAATGGAATGGAATGAGTATCTGCCTCAGCTGCTCTGGTTCACAACAGGTTGTATTAGGTTATGCTGTCTTTATAGAGGCTTAAGCTAGCATGCTCAGCTGTCAACTTGCCTCTAGCACACACAGACATTTGCTTCAGCCTTTTCAACAGAGGGATAATGAGCTACAGCAAAACAATGAAGAACAGACACAGAGCTATAAGGATCTAAGTAACAGCTCTCCAGTTAGACTGGATGATGATCATCTTCAGATGGTAAGCAACGCAGCTCTGTCAGTGTCAGAAGCAGTCAAAAATCTATTATGTAGCACTTCAATGTTTATGCTAGAGGAATTAACAATTTGCAAATAACCTGATTTCCCAAATGAATTTCTGACTGTGGTCCTCCAACAACCTGTGCAACTGCTTCCAAAGCACAGGTCACTTAATTTCCCTTTATGTAGGAACTAGTGAGCAAATAAACTAGCTCTCTTCAGATTCAGAATACAAATTCAAAAAGGACTCTGTATTCAACCTCATGCTAAGCATTCATCAGCTTTCAATTTTACAGATCTTTTAAAAAATCACAATCCCTGTTCTATAACTAGAAGCTTCTATCAAAAGGAAAGAAAAATTTTACATTCTAAGCTATTTCTAAACTACAGTCTCTGCTCAGAAATGTTTCAATATCACTAGTTTTTAATTAATCTTAATTAAGACACACTTTTGGTAAGGTTATTATGAAATGCTATTTATAATAAATACTTTGAAAATAAAAGGGATCTATAAAACTAATTCTGCAGTAGTAAAATGAGGAAAATCAGGGATAACATGTATTCAAAAGGTCAGAAATATCACGACTAATCAGAGATTGTCTTTGTGAGAATTTCAAAGCATATAATACACGGGAAACATCACCACCAAACAGGAATGAATTATGTGCAGATGCAGAAAACATTTTTTTCCAGTTAAGACATCTTCCTGCAAAACTGACAGTCAAATTCTTTTTCTTCTCACACAAAGCATATACATTCAATTCAAAGCAAAAGGAAAAAGGAATGCAGTTAAACATAAAGTGTATTTCAAGCAACTGTAGGATAGTTGTATTGTTACTATTTAACAGGACTTCATACAAAGCAAAAAACCTCATACAGGAAGATTCAAGTCATCTTACCTCAAAAATAAAAAGAATAGAATCTAATTCTTCTCTTTGAGACTTGTGACCTAGATGCGACGAAAAAAAAAATCAATAAGGATACAATTTAATTACCAAAACAAAACATAATGAAAAAAGATCCTCAGACATGTGAAACAAGACCATGCATTTCTACAACCATCATTTTGCATTCCTTCTGCAAATAAAAAAAGTTCCACAGTTACGGTTTAACACTTACAGTTTGTATCATTTTCCACTATGGCATCAACGCTGCTAGAGATTATGTTACACATCTTATGAAACAAAGCTTCCAGAACTTCAGTGTAACACCTTAAGAATCTTTACTTTGTAAAAAGGCAAAACCAGTCATCAGAAAATCAACACACTCTGCTCACCGCCACTGCACCCACCTCAAATTGCTCTGCCTTCATTTGCAGAGTTGCTGCTAACACATATTTCTGCACAGCTAATGTTGCCATTTGGGACCACAGACACACACAGCTTCATTTATAACACCTGCTTTGCTTCATAAGAAAGCCACAAGCATCAAGACAAATGTTCTACTTGAAATACTTACCTTTTTGTTTAAGGCCAACTTCAATAGTCACAAAGTTTTCGAAGAACACATAATATATATGTGAGAAATGTAGGTCAAAAAACTGTTTGAGATCAATTGATTCTGCATTCTCTGAAAAACAGAACATAAGGTTGTTTTTATTTCTTTCAAATATTCAGTCAGCCACTGCATAGCATTATCTTGCAGGAAGAACTGAAGATATTTTTTTTAAAAAGAACCCAACATATTATTGATAAAGCAGTTCTTAAAGTTTTAATTTTTTTAAACTGAAGCGAATGAAATTCAAGATGATATACCATAAGTGCCTAGTGAATTTTAAAACCGGAAGCAGCATCTTCTTGCACAGTCATTGTTTGCAAAACCCAGTCATGAACCAGGATTCCATCAGGACTAGCACAGTACAGATGAATGGTAACTGTAATTTAACGGAAATAAAGTTTATGATGCTGCTCTAACTACAACAGAAAGGCCATCACTATCCTCAATTGAAATTACTAGACACAAGCAAGTTTACTTCAGAAAGTGGGAGAAGGATGGTAAGCGAGGACCATACCTGCTCTGTAGAGAAAGAGGTTGGGAGGAAGCAAACGGCAGCATTGGACTCCCACTGCTGCCTCCTTACTCCCTCCAAGCTCCAACAAGCATCTAAATTTCCCATCTGGGCTAACTGCCAGCACTCCTTTGACCATGCATTTCAGGAGATCGGAGGCTGCGACCTCAGGGATACCCTGAGATGGATCATCATCATGAGTGTAGAGAGATGTGTTTTCTTGCATAGCCCAGAAAGGTTTCCAGACTCTCTTCCCACAATCCCTAGATGTTTTTGTGCAAATTCTCAGTTCAAGAAATAAATAACAACTCATCAATTTTTAAAATCATTTTAAACAATCAATTCTTTCAAGCCTTAGTACACAATGAACCAAAAGACACTCCCTGTCTTGTTATTTGACTAAGATTCGAGAAACCCTTTTTAGAATTACATCCATCTTTATCATCTCACATGACTGGACATACAACTGGTACAGTATAAAGCACAGAAAAAATAAATAGAAAGTATGGCCAAAAGCACGGCATATTTTCACTTCTATTTTACTGAGTAGCTCTAGGAGACTTTCAACTCAATTTTACCACAAATCTTGCTATAAAAGATTCCAATACATGTTAAATTTCCACAGTATCACAGCATTCTGCTAATGTCTTGCATAACTACTGCAGTGAAGCTAGAGTACTCTTGAGTAAGAGTACAGTATTAACAGCTGAGATCAGCTCTTCAAGTAAGGCAAGCTGTTGTGGTTTAAGCCATAAATCAGCCATGCAGTTTGTTCACTCACTTCCCCCTTTTCTTCCCTCTACTCCTGGAGGGATGGGAAGGAGAATCAAAAGAATGCAACTCCCACTGAGATAAGAACAGTTTAATAACTAAGGTATAACACAAACCACTACTGCTACTATTAGTTATAATAATGACAAGAGAAATACAAGGGAAAAGAATACAACAGCTCACAACATATACCCAGCCCGACCAAGCAGTGCACCCCCACCACCCTTCCGGGTCTCTGCTCTCCGTTTCTGCATCCTGCGCATGACGTGCTGTGGTATGGAATACCTCTTTGGTCAGTTTGGGTCAGGTGTCCTGTCTCTGCTTCCTCCCGGCT
>JANRGW010012227.1:0-37308 GCA_024733675.1 Psilopsiagon aymara | reverse complement strand
CCCTCACAGGGAAGAGCTTCTGCCCAAGAGCTCATCTCAGTCTCCCCTCGGGCAGTTAAAGCCATTCCCCTTGGCCTCGTCCCCCTTGAGCTGCGCAAGCAGAGGTGCTCCATGCCTTGATCCCAGGAGCTCACACGCGCCATTGCCTGCAGAGAACTCATGACATTCATAGGCAGCTGTCAGCAGAAAGAGGATGTCCTGTGCCAAGCTTTCGGAGGTCTTTGGCCCACCTAATTCCACAGACTAATCCTGATCATTTCCCAGGGCACACTCAACACTCTCCATCGTCTCTCTATCCAAAAAACAGACGTAACTACTACTTGCTGCTTAATTTTGTAGCTAAGAGGTTGCTAGTTCAAGGACACAAAGCAAACTACAGTCTAGATGACAAAAAGGAATTAACAGGCAAAAGGTCTGGAAATGACAAAAACTTTCCACATCTCATCCAGAATTTCTTCTGGAATCACTTGTCTCCCTTAGCTTTTCTCAGGTACCCACATACCCATCAGCTTCTCACAGCTCACAGAACACTCCAGCCAGCCTATTCCCTATCTTTTAATTCCCTATCCGTACTCCCTTGAGGAAACACTCAAGCCAAATATATTTCTTGCACTTCTGGTCACAGTAAGGTTCTTAGTCCCAATGGCCCAGAGTAAATGTTACATTTGGCTGCACCAGAGAAAGTAAGTTAGAAGGGGATGGCAAGAGGAGGTGAGGAACAAGGCACAAACACAGAACTCAACTTTCACAGGGCTCTTTCATCCCCTTCCTGACAGGGTAAACCCCCAGGTTCAGCATCCCAACATCATCCCATGAGTGCTCCAAGCTCAAACCTTCCCACGTTCTATAGTTACCCTCCTTTTGACTCAAGGGAGTCAGAGGAGGGGGAGAAACAAATGAAATCTCTCCTTTCCTCAAGAACCCAAGCAGGAAAACTCCAGAACAGAACAGCATCAGAAAAACACCACCTGTAACGGGCCTTATCCCAGCAGCTGAAACAAATGGGGGGTTTAATCTCATGAATTTCAGCATAATCATACCACTTTTGAAGCATTAACATTATAAACATATCCCAGCAGAGCACTACCACATATCTTCATCAGTATGCACAACACAACAGCTTAACCCAGGAACTCTGAGTAGCGAAGAGCCCGTTTTCAGAAGATAAACCAGGAGAATGGGATTCTTTAACCACGAGGGATTTCTGCACTGTTCTCACTCTGGCAGGCTGTGGATACCCTTCATAGAGGATAATTACAAATCTTGGGTTTAGAGATAAAGATGGGTTTATTAGTTATTAGAACATGATGTCTTTCTATCCAGCAAACGTTGTGTTCCTTCTGTCTTCTTTATTCAGGCCAGGAGATCTATAAATCTGAAGGTTCCATTTTAAAAGACAGGGGGGTTATTTTCTTTTTTTTGATCGTTATGCCCAGGAAAATGCATTTTGTGCTCCCCATCTGCAGAACTTCCCTTCAAAGATGGATTACAAAGAGCAGGATTTCCATTCTCCAAGATGCAGTTCAACTGATCTCATCTTCAGAGAAGCAGGTGGGTTTTTTTTTTGCCTGTTCATTCTCTTCAGCCTATTCCAAATGCCTCAAGAGGAGAAAGTTCTCCGAAATTATTCTATAAAACCAAATTCATCAACAAATTACATTGACATATGTCAGGTGGTTTAATACCATCTAATTTATACCAGCGTATATCCGCCTCTAAATCCTTCTCCTGAAAGGTGCACAGTGACGTTCTATTACTTCATGGCTTATTATAGCCCCAGTATTATAATGGATATTTAAAAGCAAAAGGGGAGAATTTCATGCAGAAAGCCAACACTTGCAGCATATGCAGAAGCCACTTTAAGAGCAAGCACAGAATTAGCTATACAGATAGTTTTTTCAAGTTTGACAGTTCAGCCTTCTGTGCTTGTCATGCATATGCCACATTAGAAAAAATAATGTTCTTATGTAGTAGTGAACACATGTTTATTTAATGGCATCTGCCCAGAGGGATGATGTATTTGCTGTTAGCATTCACTGAACTGCTTCTCTCCAACCAAATCACGGTTGAAATATCTGGGTTAAAATTGATCCGCAATGGTTGCCTTGTTGAAAAAGACCTTTAGAACTCCTAAGAATTCAAAAGCAGGGGGTTTATACCCACTTGCATTTAGTGTGCAGCAAATTACCCACATCTGAGGAAGGAGAGTAAACTAAACCAAAATGGGGTTTAAATACTGTAACATTTATGAGCAGACAATATGGTTTCCAAGAAAATACTGGGAGATCTTATGCCCCCAAACCCACACTGGCTATCAAGATCCATCAATGTCTTTAAGCTAGAGCCACAAGGAAATAGAACCTAATGCTTCAAATCAGAACAGTTTGGCTTGGTTTTGCCTTGTGATTTGTGGGAAGGGTTTTGTAGGGGTTTGGTTTGAGAGGGGTTTTTTAGGTGGGGTTTCTGTTGGTGGTTTGGTTTGGGGTTTGTTTTTCAATAAAGCAATGGAGTATTTTCTCCTTGGGGTAACTGTTCAAGTAAATAACCAAAATGCTGGAAACAAAGCTTATTGTACAAGACATTCCTTTAAGAGACAAAAAAAGATAGGAAGCAATGGATAACACTAAGAATAAATAGAAATGAAAAATCCTGTCTTTTATTCCTTTTCCTCTTGTTTGCAAAGTGATGCCTTTAAGTAATCCAGTATTTGTGCTTCAGCACCGTCATCCATGAAGACCAAAGAGCATGAATTCATTCATCTTGAAAAGAAAAGGAATCCCCAACCCCAGCCTTTCCCATCCATGACAAATACACACATGTAAGAGACTGGAGCCATTAAAAACATGATGGGATCATTCAGAAAAATCAGGAACTAAAGGCTTTGTGTGGTTAAGGAACAGATTCCAGTTTGACTGCAATAAGGGACGGGAGCCAGAAGCACTGTCAACCCCTGAGCTCCCCACTGCTCATCACGTTGTGTACACCACAGCATCCACAACACCCGACATCTAGGCCGGACCCGAGCGTACCTGTGTAGCTACTGCTAGAGCAGAGGGGCTTTGCATCAGGCAGAAAATAAGTCCTCATTCACAGAACCACAATGGTGCCCAAAATTCAGTTTAGAGCAATTCAGACCTGTGGTGAGTGGCAATTGTGCACAAATCACCACCGACTGTTTCAAACCTTGGAGGAAATGGCCATGAAAATAAGTGTTAAAAACCAATAATTAGAGGAGTCAGGTCTCTGCCTATGTCAGAGAAAGGAAAACAGTTACCCTCTTATGAAAATACCCTGAACCCTGTCCTATCATTGGGTGAAGTGATTTACATCTACGGCACTAAATTGCTTCCATGAATTTCAGATACACCCTAAATGCAGCTACACGCTATCTGACAAATCAGACAGAAAGCCAATGCTCAGCTGTATAACCACAGAGCTAATGTTGCCCATTCCTGTTCTGGCTCTCTTCCAGAGGCAGTAACACACACACACACACACACCCCCCCAGCTGTAGCTAGCTTGTAGATCAGGCACAATAACAACAGAATTCATCTGCGCCTTCATGGGCACACAGAGTCTGATAATGCCAGCTCCAAATGCCACCCTGTGATGCACCTTGGTAGAGGTGTGCACTGTGATCTGCTGTTGATGTAATCTGTGCAAGTCTGCTAAGCTATGACTGAATATTGTGGAGACGTGCCTAAGCCTCATGCAGAAGGAAACGTGACCAAGCTGTGCTTACTCAGCTCCTCAGGGGACAGCTCAGCCACGCTCTGCAGCCAGGACACATCCCTGCTGAGTGAGAGCCCCTGCACAGCACCCAGCCCTCCCGGAGCCCTTCTTCATAGAACCCCAGCCTGGTTTGTGTTGGAAGGGACCTTAAAGCTCCTCCAGCTCCAACCCCTGCAACGGGCAGGGATGCCTTCCACTACATCAGGTTGCTCCCAGCCCCTGTGTCCAACCTGGCCTTGAACACTGCAAGGGATGGGGCAGCCACCGCTTCTCTGGGCACCCTGTGCCAGCGCTCAGCACCATCACAGGGAGGAGCTTCCTCCTTGTATCTAACCTAAATCTCCACTATGAGAGCAGTGGGACGCTGGCACAGGTTGCCCTTACAGTGTTTCAAAAGCTCTACAACTTTACAGCTTAATATCCACGCCACAACACAGGCTGGCTATGAATTCTACCACTGCGTGTGACATCTCCTCCCTGGCCTGACCCCTCTTCTCATTTTTTCCTCCCCCTATTTCTCCTCCATTCTGTCATCCCCACCTTTTCCTCAAACTATTTTCCAGCTCCTCTCACAACCTGCAAGCACACAGACCTTGCAATCCCTACCAATGACAACGATGGGGGTAGAAGAGCAAATCTGGAGGCAAGGAGGAAGGTATTGGCTGTTTCTTTTGGAAACAGTTCAGATTCAAATCAAGACGATCCTGAAAAGAGCTGGAAGTGTCTCCTAGAGTCAAGAGCACCTAAGATTGCCAATACCACTCCCAATATAGGCTAAAGGGGAAATAGTTCTGGAAACAGGAAAGAAACTGCAGGATTAATTATTGTTTAAACAGCGTTCCTGCAATGTACATGATTGCAGAGTTCACATGCCATAAACAATATGTCCCAGTCCAAAACATCTAAACAATCTGCACATGTAACACACAGTAACTACAAACACCATGTTGGGTCTCAGTATAGCCTGAAGTGCTTAAAAACAGCGGCCTGACTATGTAAAACCGTAACCCTGTCCCAGTGGCCAAAAGCTGTGATGCATAAATAACATTTCCCCACAGAATCCACAGAGGCCTGGAAAGGACATTTGCTGGGATGACATTTTGTACTGCTCTGTAAGAACAAACTGTGTTTCTGCTGTTACAAGGAGGACAAAACGAAGGAACCGGCCAGTCTACCCCCTTTGCTCTGCCCTCCTCCTGGCAAACACTGCAAAGCGGTTGCTGCCATGACCATGACTGAAAGCTAAACTCTGCTCTGGTAAAGGAATATCCTAACTTCAGAACAACGCTTTGTCTCTCCATCGATATTAGGCTGGAGATTTGGGGGCTTCTATTACTCCTGCATGCTTTCCTTTTTCTGCTACTGAAATAAATTCATGATGAGCTCGAAGATCCACGATTTCTGATGGATATGTGAAGCCGAGATGTTTGTCATCCATTAATTAATCTTTAAGAGGTTTTCAAGGATGAAATAGAGAAACAATAAGGCACTGAATAAATGGATATTTAATTCCCTTACGCTCTCATCTTCCATTACTGAGAGAACACTCAGTATGAGGAAGTCTATTCAACAAGAAGTATCAACATATTAAAAACACACCAAAGCCGTACATCCTAGAAGTGCTTCCTTCAGAAGCAGCCACTAACTGTGATTAATTTACACTGATCTGTAGTTTAAAGAAAGAAGGCACTGATAAAATACTGTTTCTCACTACTAAACGTAAGAAAAAAAGCTCACAGAACGCAGCAGCAGAGATGCTCCTTCCCAACAGTGTGCAAATCAAAAGCTACATTTACAAAGACTTCATGTTATCATTCCATTTTCTATCTGAGCACTGTCAGCATCTCAGTTACTGCCATTGATGCTTTAAAAACATAACTACATTCTGCATCTTGGTTTCACCTCCTGAACCACACTTTGTGTTTGCTGAATCTTAAGAGAACACCAATTGCTTGCTCTTTTGGCGGCTCAGGCAAACAGGCAACAATTTCATCTACAATGACACCAAAAGCCGCTTCATTTCGTCAACCAGGTGACCTCAACCAAAGAGTTTGAACCAAGTTTCAGGTGATGGTAAATTAGAGCAAGAAAAGAATGGCTCAAGAGTTTCTATCTTCACCCTTTCACCAGTCCTTTCAAACCTGTCATTTACATAGGCATGGATTAGTCAATGACTTGAGATTCATGATTTTCATGTACTCTTTGGAGGGTTTGCCATCGTATGTACCTGGTGGTTTCTACTCCTCATTTTAATGAGTTAAGTCTTCACAGCCTTTTCTATAATCAAAGGAATACTTAGTGTAGACACTGCCCATGGGTCAAAAAACAAGTACATATGTCTCATCTATAGAAGAAATATCTCCTATGTACCTCATTTAAAGCTTACCTAAAAGAAAGAGCAAGATAGATAAGTAAAGTAAATCATCACCATGATCCCCTTCCATTGCGTACATCCCAAATTCTTCTAAGAGTAAGACTGAGGGGGTTATCACCCGAATTTACATTTCCAGCTTTGCCCTGCCTTTGGGTCCAAAAAGCAGGCACACCACTCACATTTTACTGTATTTCAGTGGAGTTTCACAATATTATAATGAAAAACTCATTCCAGGACACAAAATAGGTCAAGAAAGCTGAAATAGAGGGGGAAGGAGAAGTGCTCCTATTAAATACTACATGTGTTTACTGTGTTCTGTGCCCTTGGAATAGAAATTCCACTTTAAACACTACTCACAGTACCACCCCTAAGAGCTTTCTGGAAGACTATCAACTCCTTAATGGAAGTAAAGGGACTTCCGTTATTACTCAGCATATAATACCTCTGAAGGTTTCAGAACTGTTCGGAGCTGTTCTGTGGGTCACACCAAAAAGTAACATATCCTTCTTGTTTGAAGGTTTGTTGCCCGTACCCACTTATCAGGTCATCCAATTTGAACTCAGAAGCACTACACCTACATAAAACAGTCATCTTTCAACCTTTTTTAGTTGGAATAGTTCAGCTCTACATTACTAACGCTTTTACATACACAGTCCTTCAAATGGCTTCAGAAGGATATAAAAGCTTTGACACAGCCCTCCCGAAGGGAGAGAGCATCTTGCCTTTTGGTTTTCAGTTGTGAGCGAGATCATAAACCCCAGGAAGACAGAGATGCCCCAGCTCCTCCTGGGAAGTGGCCAACAATGAAACCCAACATTGCTTTGGTTCCTCATCTTGAGCTTTACCCAAAAACCATTCCAGCTTCCTCAAGACACAAAAGGATATGCAAATAACCACAGAATTTAACAAAAGATTTCCTATTTGATCTATTTATCATAGCAATAAGGAACCAAAGCTCAAGTCGTGCTTTATTTGCATGCTTTGCTCCAAAAGCACACTGTCTACCAGAACGAAAACAAGGCACACCACCTTCAGAGATTTATTCACAGAGATTAAAGCTTCATCCTTCGATTCTTTCCAGTTACTTGAACAGAGCTGAAACTAAACAGCAAGAAACAGCATTTGTGGTCACAGCTCCAAGCTTCCCTGCACACAACAAATGACCTAAACAGTTCCTGAGGTTTTCTTATGGCTTCGTTCCAAAGTTTATTCTGATCGTGGCTCCAGTTTTCCTGACCCAACTTCTCTAATCACTTCTCCTGCTTCTCCAACATAAACATGCCATTCACTAATCAGTACTCCTGCTTTGGCAACTGCAATGGGAAACCTTTCACCTTGCCTGGTGTACCTTTTGCTGGGCCTTTCCAAAACCTTTATGTTTTGGGTAGCTGAAGATCCAGCTTTATTAACACATAAATATGGTTTTATTTACTCTTGCCTTCATTTAAATTCTGGGGCTGCTATTACAGAAACCCAGCCCCTCTTCTTTACCAATTTCAAGAAGTTTTCAACAAGAATACATGTGCCAAGGAAGCATTCTGGAGCTTTTCCTCGGATACTCAATGCTCTGAAAACAAGGAACAAGTTCTGGCCCATGGAAATGGGTGAAAACATTGTTCACCACACCAAAGCCAAGACTTGACTTTGTGCATGAAAAAGATACTACTCCTGTGCTTGCAGGACCGAATGTAGATAGGACAGGATGAACTGGCCTTTTAAGATAAAGCAGGTTAAATCCCATTTCTGACTAATTAGCAACTTCCCCAGCAGCAGCCTTGAGTTTCAGAGCACAAAGTCACACGATGGACCTTTATGTGATGATAATTTGGAGGAAGTATTTTCCTAAGGGAGGAAGCAGATAACACGCTGTGAAAAATGGCTTGATTCTATCTCACAGCTTATTCACAGCCTTTTACCAACTTCCTCTCATTTTCTGCAAGGTGATTTCTAGGTGAACGGGTTCCTCAGCAGGGCCAGGCCCAGGGTCTCACCCAGGCCAGCAGCACACCTTCAGCAAGAGAAAGACCCCCACAATGATTTTTCTTCTTCTTTAAAAAGTGCCCTTAGAAAGTCACCGAATATTTCGATGTCCCTATTACAAGACAGAAGAGGAAGGTAACAGGCACCTACGAGCAGCTATAGCGTACATTCTTGTAGGGGAAAAGATCTAGCACAGCACACACATCTCTATCAAGCAATGACCGTGTCAAATCCACAAGACAGCCCAGGACTGGCTCATGCAGATAGATACAGAAGGTTGTCAGTGCCTCAAGTCTTTTAATTCTGATGTCTTTTGAACAATTCAACCTACAACACTCTTTTTGTCCAATTTACATCACCCTGAGACATGACTGCTCTATTTCAGGGAATTACAACTCTAAATTCAAACAGAAAGCAACTCTAGCCCATGAAAAAGGAAGGAAGCAAGTGTGAAAGGATTGAGAGATGACAAATGCTGTATTCTTCTTTTAAGGTTGTATTACAGAATGGTAACTAAATGCTTTTCAGGATATGGAAAGGGGTCAGAGCACAATGCATCACCACCAATGAATGTTCAAACTGCACTCAATAGCAAACTGGATGTTTCAGTCCACAGAACTCTTATTTCTTTTGGAGTAAAATACTACAGAAAAAAACCTCTGAGCTGAAAACCTTCTTCATGAAGAGATAAACTTTAAATCTTGTAGGAAAAAAAGCTTTCCACTGAAACACATATTCATCACCTTCCCAGACGTGAACATCCCACAGACAGTACACGGCAAATAGGCTCAACAGAAGACTGAACCAAGGGTACCCATTTGTTCACAGCTGATGGACAAGACAGACTTGTTAAGGAGAAATGCTCTTCTCCTCAGAGAAGATGAAGAAAACAGACAGGAACAAGCTGCCCAGGGAAGCTGCGAATGCCCCATCCCTGGCAGCGTTCAAGGCCAGGCTGGATGGGGCTTGGAGCTCTAGTGGAAGGTGTCCCTGCCCATGGCAGGGGTTGGAACTGGGCGAGCTTTAAGGTCCCTTCCAACCCAAACCATTCTATGATTCCATATGCTTGCCTAGGTCTAGAAAGCAAGCTGTGCATTTCAATTGGTCCAGAGATTATTTTCAAAACCAGGATTTAAAGGATTTGAGCCGTTTAACATTACTCATAGGGGGCAAATCCAAATTAGGTTACACTGAGCAATGCAATATTTATCGTATCACCATTGATTCTACTTAGGAAGAAAACAGCCAGTATTAAATCCATCTCCATATACACTTTTGAACATTCTGTGCTCAAAGCAAAGAGCCTCATTTTGTGTTTGTGGGCACAGACACACACAATGCCTATGACTGGGGCAAATTCTTACATTTCCATATGCATATGCACGCGGCTGCACATGGGAAGACCAGGGAATCTGTTCTGATCACACAGGTTGTGTAGAAATGAGGAACTGTCACATAAAATCTGGAATCTGTTCCCTATCCAACTGTTCCACTTCATCAAAAGCAAAGAGACTTCTAAGAGCTCTCTTGCTCCTTCTGACAGCCAATTTCCCAAAGAAAGAGCAACTGTGCTACCAGATCTTAATAATTCACAGGGCCTGGGGAGCTTTTGCTTAAGAAAAGCAGGGAGGGAAGGAGGGAGGCTTCTCCTTCTGACAAAAAACAGCAAATGGCCTCTTGAAAACAGCAACAGCAGTCTGTCCTGTCTACATCAGAGTCTGCAGGGCAGGAGAGAGCCAAGAGCAGCCCCACATTTCTCACTCATTCAATGTCTGTAACGGCTTTTTCATGCCTGGAATCAGGTACAACACTCCTGGCTGCAGCCTTTTGCTTTCCACACAAAATGCTTATCATACACAAGTGCACCAGCTCAGACAGCTACTGCAGCTCCTAGGGATGTTCTCATTCCATGTACAACCTTTTTAGGAATCATTAAAAGGACATGTACCACCATACCCCCGTTACTCCTAACTTAAGCCAAAAAAAGGCTGGTAAGAGATTTATAATCTCAGAACTACAGTAGAGAAACGTACTATAAGATTTTCTTGGCTATGGAAAAACCTTCCCATAATGAGTAATAACCATTGCCTAATTCCTGGAAGAATAACCAGTAAAAATAGCTCACGCAGAACAGGACTATCCTGACTGTCAGATTTATCCGTCAGGATCTGGTTACAGAAAAATTCCTCTTCAAGTTTTCTATTAAACGAGACAAACTTTTTCTTATGGAACAGTGGAAATTTCTTAAGGAATTTGTAACAGTGCAGAGCTCTGAACTGTTCAGCTTGATTCTTCATTATATTAGAACCACATGTTGCTGCAGAAGAAAGAAGAGAAAGAAACCTGCCAGAGCCACTCAGAACAAGCAGGTATGAGAGTGCAGCTCCATGCTGAAGGTAACACAGCTGTGCAAAGCCCGTTGAAGCGTCTCCAAGCACTCTGATAGTAAGATAATTTCCTATGAGAGTTATTTTTCTATTCTGGATGCTTTAAACCCCTTCCCTTTTATTTCCCCACTGTCCCAGCGGCAGCACATCCATGCATTTGTGGCAGGGGTCCCTGTTCTCGGCTGCTTCTCACAGCTTCAAGCATGAGAATGAAGCCTGGTTCAGATCTTCCCATGGAGCTCCCACCTACACGCTGCACCAGATAACTGACACTTCTCAGTATCTAAACTGTAGCACACCAATACTATAAATTCAGTACCTGCAGTGAACTACAGCTGTGCTTTCAGGCTGAATCACAGAAGGGTTTGGGTAGGAAGGGAGCTTAAAGCCCATCCAGTTCCAACCCCCTGCCATGGGCAGGGACCCCTTCCATGGAGCAGGGTGCTCCAAGCCCCTGTGTCCAACCCCGCCTTGAACACTGCCAGGGATGAGGCAGCCACAGCTCCTCTGGGCACCCTGTGCCAGCACCTCACCTAGACATAAAGAAGAATTTCTTGCATATATCTATCCTGACCTTCCCCTGTTTCAGTTTGAACCCATCACCCCTGGTCCTATCATTGCAGTCCCTGATGAAGAGTCCCTCTCCAGCATCCTTGTAGCCCCCTTCAGACACTGGAAGCTGCTCTCAGGTCTCCAGGAGCTTCTCTTCTTCAGGCTGAACAGCCCCAATGCTCTCAGCCTGGCTCCATACGGGAGGAGCTCCAGGCCCTTATCTGGGGTGCAAACAGAACTGGGAATCACAATACACCTCTTCTTCCCCAGTGATGAGGTCACCTACCTGCCCGGTAGCTCAGCCAGCCATGAGGGTGGCTCTTAATACAACGTGCACGTACTTCTTGCATTGGTTCATGGATTTGTTTGCACCTATTTCATGTTGTCTGTCATGTGGATTCTGGCAATAGTCCCCATTCCCCCTAATTCTCCAAGGACCTGGGAGGAAGGAGCTCATGGATCAGGCCTTCGACAGGAAACAGCTCCAGAGCAGCAGATGCTGGCTTGTGGAGGAGGCCCATTCTCTGCCAGAAATAACCCTTCCCGGCTCCAACACTTCAAAGAACAGGTTTACTCTTTTAAGCCTAAAGAAGGACAAAGGGGAGTGGAAAGGCTGGCATATTTGTGCCACAAAATAAGCTCAAACTCAATCAAACCAATGAGTTCAAGGCTCCTTCTCCTAAGAAATTCTGGAGCAAAAGAATATGTTCTAAAAGCTTCATCAAAAACCCACCCACAGAAAATGTTTTTTGCACTGTTTCATAATAAACGAGGACTAATAAGGGCACAAGAACAACAACAAAACATAATAAATGGGCTATCTAGGAATGGCTGAAACTTCATTTTATAGATTAGTGCTAAACTATTTGTTTTCCTCATCTGTAACCTGATTTCAAAGCAGAAATATGCCACTGTTTGCTTTCTAGCTCTTGTGTGCGTTTTGTTTCCTTTCACTTCCGGAAGCAGCTTTGTTTCCAAGCCCATAAATCATCTATGAATAAATGAACGCCTTCAGGGTCTCCTACTGTTTGAGGGCATTCCAAGCATCTCCTTTGTCATTCTCTATAAGGCCACAAACAGAAGAAGGTGGAAGTGAGGTTACAGACCACCAGTTTACTGGAAGGTATCCTACTTACACTGAAAAACTGCTACTACAGCTTTACCCCAGAGAAGCAGGGTATGACAGCTACAGCATTAGGGATCATTTTCATCAGATCTGCATTAGCTCGATGTGTGTATCCAAACCTCAGCAGTTGAGCTCAGAATGTGCACAAGTCAATGGAATGGGCAAAGGACGTCTCAAAACAGCAAAGCCCACAGCTGCAGTTCTTCAGTACGCTGGCATGTACCAACTGAATTTCACAGGTGAAGATTTAAGCTTTCAAGGAAGAAATATTTAAAGCAATAATTACAGAGAGTACAAGGACTGCAAAGGATGCTGTGCTGTGCAGCCTCGGCTACTCAAGAAATGAGTGACTGGAATTCCAGGGCTCTCTGGAGAAGAAACTCAACCTTGACTGATCCAAATACACATTCGCTAAAACTATCAGCCACTGACTAAGACAGGCAGATGAACTTTGATCACCAAGCACTGGGAAGCTTACATCTCCGGTGAGAGCTCCATAAGGAAACAAGTTGCTTTCTCCATGAGTCACGACTCCGGTTCCCAGATCAGGTAGCAGCAAACAGGAAAAGCGGACCTGGCAATTCCAAACTCCTCAACAGGCTCTACTGCAGATGTATGAAAAAGAAGCATTTTGTGCCAAGAAGCACAAAGAATGATGGCATTTTGTACAGTTCATGAACTACTTTATCCTCCACTGTCTATAGCATGGACAGAAGCCATACACAAACCAGCCCTGCTAGGAAACGCACTGTTTCTAACACTTCCACATAGTCCACCCTGCAAACAAAAGAGGCATTTAATGATTCTGTGATGCTTTAATATTTTCCTGTCTGCAGTTCATGTTCCTATTGTTTAAACTGAAAATGCAAATACCCATGTCTTGATTCTTTTGTCAGGGAGACAAAAACACTTCTGAAACTTGGAGACACAAAAAGATGCGCTAAAGCAGAAGTTGATAAAGCAAGGAGGCTACAACCCAAGAGCAAAGGGATGCACCCATATAAAGGCTCTTTATCAGGAGAACACTGAAGCTGGAGAACGTGATTACTATGCAGGAATTACTCTTGTGTACTAAGCAACACCTGCTATACAGAACTCAAATAACAATGAAATAATTACACTGGGCTTTACCATTATTATTATTATTACAGGCTGGAAGAGATTCTTAGGTTGACTTCTCAAAACAGTTCATGGAACTCGGATACTATTTCCACCCAAATGCAATTCACAGGGAACTGCTTACTCTGGACAACGTTAATACTCCAACTATAACTTCTTCCTCAGTTGTTCCACGGGGTGTTCTGTCAAAAGCCCACTACCCAATGCAATGATGGTGTCTGTTCAACACCTACCAGTATTTGCAAACACACCGGGGAAGACGTTAAGTTTGAAACAGAAGCAGCCAAGGGTGTCTAAATTAATGCAGCTGACATTGTACAGCAGAGCAGAAGATCAATCCCATCTTGGCAAGAAAGACTTTGAAATGCTGTGACTATTCTAATAAAACGTAGTTTTAAACGAGCCACATAAAGAGTGTCTGTAAACAGAGGTTCATAAATAGAAACAGAGACACAGGTGACCATTAACATCTGACATGCGCAAATTACCACCATTTTCCACCAAAAAAATAGAATCCTTGTGGTAACAAAAGCTCCCAAATCAAGATTTATTGGCAGCCACTCAAGTAAGAGCACTGGAAACCCTTTAACAAGTAACAAGTGTACACCTCTTCTAAGACAAAGCACTGCAAGCAGTTATTTCAGCTCCATATGAAGCACATTGTCTGGTGTACGAGCACATGAACATACACTGCTCGTAAGAACCCTCAAGTCTCCTTGTAATAGCTAATATTACAGCAGAGATATTTGGGTTATTGTTCAGCACAACACATGCAGGTTTTCCAAGAGTGCTTCAGCATCAGTCTTACCATACCTTACTACTTCTTACCTAACCAATGATACTGTTTCTAGACTGACTAAAAGCGGTTTCACGCTTAGTTTCACCTCATTCATTCCCCTCTCTAAAGCACTAAGCACAGCTACTGGGAAACCAGCAAATCTGGTTCAGAAGCACTGACTAACATGCAGCACCCTTAATAATGACAGTCAGTCTAATAAATACTAAATGCCTCAAAACTCTCCCATGCTGAGCCCACAAAGGTGGGATAATGCCAAGTAACTGAACAGTCCGATTATGAAATCCAAGCCCCATCTTCACTGCAGCCTCTTCCCTAACTGCGAGATCACTGCACATAAAACTCGCCTTCTCATGAGGATAAACAAAATGGAACATTGTTTTTCTTCCCCGTCAGCCTTTAAAAGATGATTTGTTTGCCATATGGATACCTGCGCTGGATTACAGCTCTGACTGAACTACAGGTGCGCAATATGGAAAGCTACAGGAGGGGGAGGCTTAGACGTGCGTAGATGTTTCTTTGTTGTTGCTTATCAAAAACCTACCCATAAAGAAGGAATTTTTGCTTCTCATGTTTGACAAATCCCTGCCTGCATTATTTGATCACAAACAAATCCAACAAAACCTACTCACAGTATGCTTTTAACAGCTCATTTTACCCTGATTTACATTTTAAAGCGTCCACCTACACATGACCAGTATCTGCTAGCTCTGAAAGATGATCCAACTGTTTTAATCAAGTCCATGCCTGTTCAAACTCAGCTTTTCAGTTTTAGCACTGAGCAACACCTAAAATATGCCTAGTAAATGATATCACTGTATTTATTACAGGTAAGCCATTTCATTTCTTTCCCCCCCACAGACATTACTCAATCAACAGCTTGGGAATACACAGGCACCCTTCAGACAAATGATGCTTCTGTGGACACTTTTCTCTTGACAACCCTAAACCCACGCAGGTTTAGATTCATCTGTGATGTCCCAATGGATGACAAAAAACTAAACGAGTGTTAACGATGCATTTCTACTCTTTGAAGCACAGCAGATAGCCTAATAAAATAGAAGAGTGCACAAAAAAGGACTAGGGTATCTTACTCAACCTTCCAACACCTAAAGGGACTGGCAAGAAAGCTGGAGAGGGGCTTCTGAGAAAGACCTGCAGGGACAGGACAGGGGGGAATGACTTTAACCTGACAGAGGGGAGACTGAGATGAGATCTTAGGGAGAAGCTCTTCCCTGTGATATGCTGCCCCATCCCTGGCAGTGTTCAAGGCCAGGTTGGACAGAGCACTTTGGGTCAGAAGGGACCTTTGGCTCATCCAGTTCCTATCCCCTGCCACAGGCAGGGACACCTTCCACCAGAGCAGCCTGCTCCAAGCCCCATCCAGCCTGGCCTTGAGAACTGCCAGGGATGGCGCATAATAATCCAATAGTTGATATATTACAAAATAGTACAACAGTTTCACGTGGGGCCTCTCCTGAAAACCTACAGTGAAATACCACTGCACCCACCTTCACCCCCAGGATGATATGGGTTTTTTCCAGCTAAATAACGGCAACAGAATTTCTGAGTTTCAAGAAATTACGACAGGAATCTCAGTAACAGGAGCTACAGATCCTGCTTTCAGGGCCAGGGAAGCAATTTGCCATGCTGCAAACCCTTAAGAAACACCAGACAACGTGAGTTCAGTGCAATAAAAATAAAGAAACAGCTCCCAAATAAAGCACTGCCAAGACTGCGCTGAATAATAGGTTATTCTGTGTCACACTAAGGGCAGTCTACCTAATGAATTTGCACCTCAGCCAGCAGCGTTCAATCCTGTCAAATCCTCCCACTGAAGCCCTGGATTGCCATTCCAGTAGTGCAAAACTGAGTTTGCTCTACACAGAAAGCTGCCTTTTTATTCCTAAAATGCAAGGTTGTGTCAGCAACAAACTAAAAAGGCAATTAAATGGTGCGAGCAACATGAAATTAGAGAGCTGGAGGGGGACAAGGGATATAGAATTAATACATTTAAAACAAACAGCAAATTAATTAGCTTTACTTTTTAATCACCTCAGAACAGAAGACAAAGAGGGTATTTCTGTGTTACCTAGTGAAGTCACAGCAGGAAAGCAGGGCCATTCCTAAGGGCTTTCCCCAGCAATGGGATTCACCCACTGACATGTTAGCTGAAAGCCTGCATGACTCTGAAGCCTGCCGGCATTCAGGAACTCTAAAAGCTTTCCAATCCAATGACCACTTCAAAACTGAGCGTACCTGCCCGGAACTCCTATCTGCCTCGAAAGCCTGCTGGCATCCTCCAGCCTTGTGAGGACAAGTCTTCCTGGCACAGAAGCCAAATGCAGATCATTGCCTCTAATGCCAGCCCAAACACAGGCTCATATGGAGCTCAGCATTAGTGTTACCATTGCCAACGTCAATATAGAAAAAGCTTCATTAAGTATGATTTCAGCTGAAATTATCTCTGCAAGGAGGCAGACTTACTAGCACAGCACTCTTCAGACTGAGAAAGAGGAGACCATGTCCAGAGCAAAGATGCCACTAAGTCTGAAAGGGCTTAGGAACAGCAAACCGGCAGGAGCCCTGATTTAGTATGGACTGAACAAGCCTAAATGGCATTGCACGCCTTTAAATTGGTGATGGTTTTGCACATTCTTGGGGAGTGCAAGTGGGAACCCAGGGGAAACCACACAATTGTCTCATTTTCACAATCAAAGCTATCCAAAATGTAAAGAATACTTCTGATGTTATGTTGATGTCAGATACTTGCACCAAAGAAACTTATCCTTAAAGGCAGTCTGCTTTCATGGTAATCTGTCCTACTTAAAATAAGGAAGAATTACAAAAACCAACTCCACAACTACAAATCTCATTCACCAACGGCTCTGCTTCCACGACGACTCATTTCTGAGAAAGGTCATCAGTTTGGTTTGCATCCAAAATATCTGACTGATGACAGCTTCCAGGAATGCCTCATCGTGAATGAGAATGTGAGACTGTGTCATCCCTTCACAGGAAAGGAACAATGCTTTAAGTTATAAATATTATAAATAAAGATTTGTTAACATCCCTTCCTGAACGGCGCATGTATTTGTTAACTAGTGTGTTATGTGTGATAGTAAGCCTTGAGCCTGTATGGAAGCATGGACACCACCATTTAACTGCAAGAAAAGCACTGCACTTCGGTGATCAACAAGGAGTCAGCCTGATGGACTTTCAGTGATGCAAAAATGTTCCACACAGCCTTGGTAGCTCATGAAAATAGGTGTAATAAAGCCCACATCTGTCCCAGAACAATAAGAACAGGATGGAAAAGAGAAGAAAATAATAAACAAAAGCAAAGTCACAGCACTCATGCCAGTGGAAGTGGCCCACAACCGGTACACACAAATAAACCTGGCATGGGCTGTGAAGGGAATGAGTTCCAGATGTTTGCACTTACTGTTCACTCTGCTAAAGAGATCCCATTAAGCCCAATAATTGGTAACTGTCTGCACAAGAAGTCCTTGAGCAGGTGTGGTGACCACATCCTGGTCTCACCTTGAACAAAACACTCCAAATCTCAGTGATTCCATTTACAATTCTGAGCCAAATTCATCCCATGTAAAATGATATTACTTGGTCTGAGCTAATGAAGGGATTCCTCAGAGATACTTAAGCCATTACCTTTTGCACCTTATCTTTGTAATGGTTTGAATGCAATAAACAGTGAGAATACCTAGTGAAAAGCAGGTAATAAATGCTTATTCAATAAATACAGTCTCCAAAAATGGTTACCTAGTGCTGCCCTGACCATTAACATCCAGGGCATCCCTTGAACTGAATTTCAAATGACTGCATCTACATCAAGAAACAGCTATTTATGTCAATGCTCTTGTCCTGATGGTGACCTGGCAGTGCCTTTTGGATGAGATGCATTTCAGAACAGTTTACAGCATCAGCGACCCACCAATCTGTGTTGTCCTAGAGGGGAAAAACAACGATTCCAAGTCTGCTGTCAGATGTCACCCAAAATTGGTGGGCAAATTGCAATTTGTGCTCCCTATAACCACTGCTATCAGGTATCTATTCTATTGAGTGAACCCCTTCAAATCAGTGTCGTTAATTCCTGGCCAAGAATAAAAGATAAACCTAACACAGGAATTATGCAGATTACAAAGGAAACCCTTTAATGCAATTCTAGAGGCTGTTATTCAGTACAAAGACTGCATTAATTCCTTTTTAGTAGAGTGCCTTACACCATCCCTGAGGCTTTACTGCCGAGGCTGAACTCACAAGTGTTATTAGAATACAAGTACCAACATATTTTTCTTGTTTTAAGTACCATGTTCTCATCCAGTTTCCCCTTACATGCTGTCTCTGGACTTATACATGTGAGCTGCAACAAGGTGTAACCTCAATGACTACGATCAAAGAATTTCTATTTTGAGGGTTTGTTCTTTATTTTTACCTCTTTTTTTAAAGAGAGATTTTAATAAATCTCTGCCTGTTGGCATTTGAGGTGCATCAGACAGCTCTCCCAGGGAGCTCAGACTTCATTAGGCAGTGAAGGACTGCTAGAGAGAGAGATATATATGTATATAAGCGCTACATAGGTAGACAAAGACAGTGCTAGTACCAGCTGAGAATTAACAGATGAAATCCAGGAGCCCTAAGAGACTAGCAAGTGCGAGCAGCAGTAGGAGACCTATGGAGACTGATGTTACATGGAGAATCAATTCTCTTACCCTTCAAAGTAACGGAGATTAGGGAGACAGGGATCACTAACACCCAATAGATTCAGGGTGTTAATTACAAGTTAGCAGGCAGCAGCTAAATGCTGAAAGCCGAGTGCACTTCAGACCAACACAGTGATTCCATAATCCAGAGATTACTGCAGATTACTGGAACTGCAAATAAAGCTGCTGCCATTTCAGCCTGGGCTCACTTCAGGAGCGTCAGTTCCTCCCTGGAAGACATGCCAGAGGATGTGGAATCTCCCTCTGCTTCGCTGAGGCAGCGAGCTGCAGCCCTTTAGTGAGCTTGGAGCAAACAAAGACTGGAAAGTCCCCACACCTCCCAGTCCAGAATCCGTATCCACAAATACACCAGTGGACCCAGGCGCACACCTTGAGCCAGCGCAGCAGCTTCACTCCTCAGCAGCAGTTCCCCATCAGCTCCATCACAGTGAAAGCCAGAAGTCTTATTGCTGCCAGGAATTAAATCTATTCTACACAGCTCTGTAGCCAGGGAATTCAGAATAGAGTCTGAGCCATGCCACAGGAAAGAGGGGACCCTAACAAAACCCACAGAGCTTGTGTATTCATCTGCTCAAAGACACCAACCCCAGCCTCCCTGCAATAAATGCCATCCTGTACCAGACAGACAAACACATTTGACTCATTCTAACACTAACACACTAATGAGTTTCCAAAGCAAAGTGCTGACATAAAGCAGACTTTTTAATAGGATCTACAAACTTCATAAGATAAATAATGCAGAATTTTGGCCCCACTGAACACAAATAAAGCTCCCTAATGTGACTACACACACCAGATCACTCGCGCTCTCCAGCTTCCACTCGGTTTTTTTCTGCTGACGGTATTTCTGAGTTTGAACAAACAAACATATTCTCAAAGTACAGTCAAATATTTGTACAGCTGACAGAGTTCTTCCCTCACTCAGCATGAAACCCAACAGGGAAAACAAATACGCAGTTAAGATATAGAGAGAAAGCGCATCAACTGTCACCTGCGTTAGGTAAGGAGCATCAGCAGCTAACAGAATCCCACAGCACACTAAACTACACAAACAGATCTACAAAAGCAACCCATGTTTAAGCAATATGTGTCCCAATTCCTGCAATAACAAATATAAACTTAGCACTGGAGACTATCACCTCTTACTGATGGGAAACCTGTAAACTCTGGGTAAGGCAAACAAAAAGCACTCACCAGAGCTGGTTTTCTGACTGGGTAACCTCGCTTCAGCAGGGCTGGAACATAAAGACCAGGCTAACAGCAGAGCTAGAGCTGTGGGGTACATGCTGGAGAGTACTGTAGGCTCAGACGAAAAGCAAACAGGGAACAACAGCCTGACAAAATACACATTTAATACATTCAAAGCAATAAAATGACCAGGAAAACTCTTTCTAAAGCAGTTTAGAGGGTTGATCAAATTTACTGAAGGGAAAAAATGGTCATGAGGATGGGGAATGCTGCCAGAACCTTCTTGGAGACCACAGTACAGTCAGACAGTGCTGATGGAATATTTATTAGCAACCCAGATCCAAACAGCAGCAGCAGGTTTGCTTGAAGTGCCTGTCACAGGAGCTGTGGAACAGGATGAAGACCATAAAAGCTGCAAGGATCAGCTGGAAAACCAACGTACACTATTTCATCCTGAGAGAAGTCAATATTTATGCTGCCCAAGGAATTCCTTTTCATTTCAGAAGTGTCAGGGAAGCCGAACAATGCTGAGACACAAACACAAACACAGAGGAGCAGTGGGAATGCAGCGGGGTATTTATTGCTACCAGCTTCTCACTGTAAATAATCTCCTGCCAGGCTCAATACTTGAAAGCAACTTCTTGAACAATATCCAACCATCTTTTGGTGTGGGATGAGGAAACATCCATTAGTCCACTCCAGAAAAGTGGAAATATTTTAATGCTCACATTTCTGATGAGCTCTGAAAAAGGCCTTCAGGGGTGGCCAATGATTTTATTATGGAAAAAAAGGAGTTCCCCTACGAACTGAAGTCCCAAACACCTTCTTCATCAGCTTAATCCTCACAAGCGAGCACACGATGCAATTTACCTACAGTAATAATACTCTGAATAACAGAGAACACAGAATAACACAGCAGGAAAACCTGGGCTGAAGCAAAGACTTTGATCTAATGGAACCAAAGGTAAAGGAAATTGGTTTTCACTATTACAGCTTTTCTTTGAAAGGTAACTTTTGGGCTTCAACAAGAGAGGTTTTCTTAAATACAAGGTTTTGTGCTTTGTCTGCAGAGAAAATGACTTGGGCTGCCCTTGGCGGGGAGAAGATGTTAAATAATAAGCTCGCCAGGAGACAGGGCTCTTCTGACTGCAAAGAGTGTTTGGAAGTCTAACGCTACTTTGGCAATTCAGAGTTTTAAGCAGCACAATCTATATTTTTAATCCGTTTGTGAATAATTCACACACATTTTCATTAAAGAAAGTAGAAGTTTAGGGAAAATAGTGAGGTCAAAAATAGAAATTAACCAGTGTTTGATCACTTTCATAAAGTGCTCAGCTCTATTTGCTCCTATGAATTCTGTAATTCAGAGTAAGCAACAGTAAAGACGGATGAAAATAGAAAAGCAATTCCAAGATGATGGATTCAGAGAAATATGAAAAAGACACCCAGAAAACCAAAGGGGAAGTTCGTAATTATTATTACACAGGGCAGCGTGCACTGAATCCCATGCAAAACCCAGGAACTCTTACTGAGGGAAGGCCAAGGGCTTAGAAATATGGGTAGTGGAGATGTGGATCTTGCATCTACCTGCGCCACTCATAGGTGAGACTGAGCTACTGAGAAGGGAGAACTGCTGTTAAGTGGTGAAGCAAAAGTGCAAACCCCAACAGGGGTCAGCAACTTCCCTTTCCCAAGTCTTCTGCCCTGCTAATCCTGAACTGTTCAAAGCCCTGAGGCAGCTCATAAACCCAATCCTTCATTTGTGTAGTCGATGTCCAAGAAGCCAGGAGGAGAAACACCGGCCTATTTGGCTCTTTCATTTATATTCTGATGCTGATTTCCTAGCACCTATTAGACGAGCACAAGAAGTGATCAGAAAAGTACACTGAGCATTCTGCATTTCTAACCCTGTTCTGAACACAATTTAAAGCTACAAAAGGGATTATACCATAAAATGGTTTTTACAAATAGACACTCCAAAAACGACAGGTAATGACAGCCTCTTAAACACCCCAATAACTGCGCAGCTTCAAACCTCCTCTGACATGGGAAGCAAAATAGCTTTCAAAATGGTTTCATTTCTCAAATCACAGATCTTTAAAGGGTAGACTCTGGGAGAGGCACAGCATTCACATCAGACAGGGCCTGGCATACGGCTTCCCCTGCTAAATTACAGCAGTAGATACTGGGAATAATTGTGTGTCCTGGGGATTTTTTCCTGCAGCGAGTTATTTTCATGTCATATGCGTTAGATATATGTTTATAAATACATATACAACTACCATCATGGCTTGGCTTCGCCAATGAGAAGGACTTTACCCACGCTTACTACTATGTATTTAATATATTTGTATTAAAAGACCAATATACATACATTACAGTACTTTGAAATTATTCCCTCTTATGTTAATAAAAGTCTTCAAGGCTTTCACAATAGGGAAAACCCTTTGTCACCATCAGAGGTTAAGATTAGGGTGTGAACATGGCCACTGCACAGCTAAGTAGGAAAAGAGCTGAAGCTCCTGCAGATCTTAGACTTCTCCTCAAATAATCTTTTTCCTTCTGGGTATCAGTGTTATTTCAGTGTCTTGGCTTTTCATCAATCTAGTTAATACCTATTCATTTCCTTTTCTCTTTCTTACCTTTTTTAACAGCCGTTACACCAACAAACTCACTGTAGAAGCCAGAAGCGAGCTGGCCCATTGGAGGCTGAAGTGCTACATCTGCTTCATGGAGAATTTTTATTTGATCCCAGGAATGCCGGTTGCTCAAGCAGACTAAACACATTTGATTCATTTCTGTGCATTAGGACTGGGGTGTTGCAACTCTAAGCCAGGCTGGCAAGGTTTAAGTGTAGTTCCCACACAGCATTACACAGCCACAGTCACATTAGCCTTTCCTTCTCCACCCTACCCCAGCCTGCCAGGAATAAAGGCTGAGTATCTCTAAAGTAAAAGAACAAATTCTGATTATCAATGACTTCAGATTTCTTTAAAAGAAAGGGCTGATGCTAAAGCAGAATTACTGAGGTCTATTATTCAACAGCCATATCAAATTTTCATCAGGGATGAAGCCTTACGCCGTTGTTCTGTTATTAACAGGCTTCTCGACTCTGTTCCAACTCTGATAGTTATCAGAATACATGAACCCACCCGATATCAGTGACTACAGCAGCACAGTCACAGATAAAGCCAGCAACAATCTGCTTGCCTAGAGACAAAGCTTATTCTCTTCTACAGATTGCAGTAACTTTTATGCCACCTGGTTTAGATAAACTGCTGAAGCTTTGCCTGTTCCATTTGCACAGCTGCTCCCTGCAGATGAAGGGACCAGGCCAGGAACAGTTAATAGCTTTCCTAAACGGAAACACTGTTGACTCATTCCTTTTCCTCACAACAGATTGTGTGAAGCCTCCGCGGTGCTCAAGCCTAACCAACCTTTTAACTAGAAATAGTAATCCTTGTTGAGATTTTCCTGTCCTGCCTCTAGTTTCTCTTAGAAGTGTCCATGTGGCTTCTAACCAAAGCTATAAAAGGCATTTATTAAAACCAAGTTTGGGAGATACGGGAAGGGGTGGGTGGAAAATTTAAGCTGACCACCAAAATCTAATGGTTTTTAACTACACCACAAGCTTCTCCTTTCCCTAATTCAGAAGCATCATTTGTCCTCCCCCCATCTTTCCATTCCAGCCTTGGACTTGAACACTGATTCTCTACACTAAAAAAAAGGGTCTCTATTGGCCTTCATAGCTCCATCTGCTTTGGTTTTCCTTCCAGCTCCCCAGTCATGCCTCCAGTGCTTCAGAGAAGACGCCTGCTTCCTATCCACTGTACTAGCAGACCAAAGTGAACAATTATTCATATACATTCATCCACCAAATAAATCATTAGGTGCAAAATAAAAGACACTTGCAGACTGTTGTTAGTAAGACATGACTGCCAGAAATGGGTAAACGTTACAAGTGCAACTGGTAAAGCCTCCAGGCAGAAGAGGTTTAAATGAACTTGATTTATTTTGTAGCTCCTTAAAAAGATTCAACATAGAATTAGTTGTAGGGTTACAAATTGTTTCACTTCTTTAACTTAGATTTTAGCCAGGTGAAAAAAGACACAAACCAAAGGAAGAATTCTTAGTCTAGCAAATAAATGCAGTCTTTCTGGATAGCCAAAACATATGAAAAAGGAATCTAAGCACAGAAACATTAGGCCAGAAAGACGCTACCTTTATTATTCCCAGTTCAAGGGTGGTAGATTTGGTTGCAACCACCCTCTCTCTCCAGGGTTCAGTTGTACGTAGCAGCGGGGAGAATAAAATTAAACAAACCAAACAGCAAAAAGTCCACAACTTGAAAGCTCCATCCTTCAATTCATACATGAAAGAAGACAAAATACAGCAACTCTTCCCCAAAACTGGTCCCCATCCAGTTGTCCAGGCCCTCTCCTCCCATTTTATCCCAGCCAGTTCCTCAGCCTAGTTCAACCGATGACTATGAACTATTTTTGCTAGCACAAAGCAACGAGGGACAGAACCTTCTCTTTCCTACAGCTATCTGTGATTCAGACCACCCTGGTGAGAGAGATCCCAGCCAAACCTTCAGGCAGTATACTCCAGAAGTTGGTTCAGATGGGGAACACCTCACAACTGAGTACTGTTAATGTCAGCAGTTAATGGGGTTTCAAGAAGCAGGTCTGAAATTTGACAGGGCAGAACAAGCAAGGACTTGAAACATAAAGAAACAGCCGCTGGCTATGAACTGACATTAAGTTGGAGGTTGCTGGAACTTTGGAGATCAACTGGAGGACACTTCACTGTACCCTTGCTCTCTTCTAGCATCCTTCCCCTAGATATTTGCTAGGTCATTATCACTTGGATGATATTAAATGGATCTTTGATCCTACATAAACCTGTCAGATCCCTGAACAAATACCCCCTCTCCCAGGGGCTCAAATACTTGAGCTTGGGCCAACTCTGACAGTGCAGCCATCCAAGCACGAAACCAAGAGCTCCCAAGCCCCTGCCGAGGCTTCCTAAGAAGCCTCTTAAGCTTCATAAGAAGCCTCAGCAGGGGCATGTCCCCTTCTGCTGCTTGTAGCTCAGGCAGAGCCTAAGGTTGGAGGCTAAGCTTAAGCTACAGGTAGGTCTGTGCCTACCTATGCCTGGTGTTGGTACTGCTCCCATTCTGATCCTACCTTGACACTGGACCTGCTCCAGCGCTATGGACTTGTCTGGTGGTCTGAACTGTTGGCTGGTGGATCATCTATTCTTCCTGATCCACTACCAGGACAGTGTGACCTCGCTGGTGAGCCCACTGCTTCCGCCTGTCTTGCTGTGATTCTCTGCTCCCACCTCACGTTCTCCTATGGAGCAGCAACCTTTCTCATGTTTATGACTATTCTTGTTGTTTCATCTTTTCTTATAGAGCAAGAAACTACAGAGATCAAGGTGGCTCAACACTAAATTATGCAGGCATTCTACAGGGTGCGTGGAAGACACCACCACTGACCATTCTCTAAAGCAAAGCTACTACTACAGTCACAGTAACACCTATCAAGGAAGAATCCATTTCCTAAAGTACGGGATAAGCTTAACATAAACTCCCATCAGCTCAAGGTGGTGTCAATTAATCAAAAGAAGGAGATTCTTCACACTTTTTCAGAAATGGTCATTCTCTTCTTCCTTGCTAAGCCACCATTGGCACAAAGGAAGTTTAAGCTGAATTTCATCCGATCTTCAAACCCAAACGATAACTGTAGTTTAAAATAGTTGTGACTGTTTACTCTTCCTCGGTTCTACATGCCAGGAGGAAGCCAGGAATGCTGCCAAAATGAGCACCTCACAAACACCAAAGTCACCATGTACAACACAGAAATACTAAGATCACTCTTTATAATTCAGTATGAAGAAAGTGCTATCAGCAAACTCCAAGTACATTCTGGATTCACATTCACACCCCCACCACGCACGCACTTAAACACAATCAAATACTCATTAAATGCAAACAGTCCCGCGTATCTTTATGAAGCTGTTGAGCTGCTAATTGAATTTGAAGCAGAGAAGATGCTTCGTGTTCCATTCAAATGCTAGGGTTTGTATATATTAAGTGTACATATTTGTATATATACGTACATATACTCTCCAAAGTAACTCAAAAAGATCAGCCAAACAGTTTCTGGTTCCCCAAGTGTAAGCATTTAAGCCATGAGCTAAGAATCGCAGCAATTCCAGAGAGGAAACACTTCCCTGATCCCACAGTAAACACCATTTCTGACTAAAACACCTGAATTTATAATGAAAGCTTTTAGAAAGTTGAAAAATATTTTGATTTGGAGTACGGCTTCTGCACAACAGAGCTCTTTCACGAGAGGCTGCCAACTACTACAGTGTGTAAAATGTTACTCTATGTTCTGTCTTACAGAATGTTGTGGGCTTGGGGCCAGAAAACATTACTCCTAAGTTATTTAGTTAGAGGAGTAGCTGTCAGGCAATGAGAGGAGTCTGGAAACAGGGCGAGAAAACAAAGCCCCCAAAAACCCCACTGCCCTACATACAGACTGCTACTCCTCACACAGAGATGTCAGAGTGCTTGTAAAATGCCTTCTCCTTTCCCCTTGGTGCCAAACTCCTGACAAGAGGCTTTGGAAAAGGCTCCAGGTGCATAAAAGCAGCACAACATCTCCAAAGGGCAACTTAGGGCAGAAATCTGACCAAACTTAAACCCCAAAACAGGGCTTGTACTGTGTTTGCAGACTGGAGATTAGTAACAATTCCTTCCCCAAAGGGTGCTCAGGCACTGGAACAGGCTGTCCAGGGCAGTGCTGCAGTCACCGTCCCTGCAAGGGGTCACAAACAGTACAAACGAGGCCCTCAGTGCCATGGATCAGCGGTGGCCTTGGCAGTGCTGGGGAATGGTTGGACTGGATGAGCTGAAGGGTCTTTTCCAACCTGGTTGATCCTATGAAAAACATTATCAACATCATCTAATAGATGACCGCAGACACACAGACACTGCAGATGGCCAGAAATACCATCTAATCACTTCCTCCAGAGGTTATCACTTCCCATACCACAACCTCCCCTCAGCACAGGGAAGCTCTGGCTGCTGCTTTCTGTTCTGAAGTTCAAGTGAATAACACTCAGCCTGCAGTTACAGCTGCCTCTTACCCGATGGGGGAGGCTGTACTGCAAGAGGACTGTGACTGACACAGCGTAAGGAAACCAGTTCTGCCATTCAGAAGGACTGAAGGCAGTTATGGGTAAACCACAGTGGCAATAAAACCGTTAGCATAAGGATGTACTTAAAAACATCAGAGATAGTACTTCCGCTTTTACAGGTAAAAAAGACCAAATGCTGTACGAAAACAGTCAGCACTTCAAGGCGTTTATAAATGCCTTTCAGGAATGTCAGGCAAGACAAGAGAAATTAGAAAATACCTCCAGCCAAGTAAAACTGTGCCTACTGAAGCTATAGTAACCATCTGCTTTCTGCTGCCTCTGTACTTCTGAAGTGCTCTCCAGTATTATGATGTACAGAGAAAGTGAACAGAGAGGGGGGAAAAAAAGGATTATTTACAACCACTTCCATAGTCCTCTTTTTACTTTGATGCTCTATTTAACTCTTCTGGCTGCTTCAACAACAGCAGAACTGGCTTTTGTGGGCTGAGCACAAAGAGAGAACAGGAGGAAAATTCTGCATTTCCCCCCCTCTCAGCCAGAACACAGCGAGAAGAATGCAGCGCTTAAGCCCAGGCAGGGAGTAAGCTGCTTACCAAGCACACAGCTGCTCATACCTGGCAGAAAGCAAAGGAAAAACCCAAAAATACTGTGAGTCATCAAGTGCAGGTCCTAAATGTGGAAAAGGCTCACAAAAATAAACTTCTTCAGATGAGGGACGAGCTGTGGAGAACAACACAAGGCAGATAAAAAGATTGGTATTTCCAAAGGAAAAGCTGTTTGCAGTTTGGAAGGGGAAAGGTTTTTGGCAAGGCAGCTACTAAATCCGTCATGTAGGTTAAAGCATCTCTTGTGGCTTGCTGGGGCAGAACGAGCGAAGGGAACTTCTACCATGTCCTTTTGAGGTATCAAATATTCAAAGGGGGTTGGAAGGAGTCCTCTCTGGTAGCAGCGCTTCTTACTATGTGCTTGCACCAACACACAAATTCAGATCCTCACACCAAGAATGAGCCGGTAATTTGCCCCACAGCCTTAGTTTTACATCCTACTTTACCTAGGGAGAATAATCCTCACTTCCCAGTTCTGCAGACACAAATACAATATTGGGGATGTTCTGGCAGAACAGCACATCTATTTTGTCAAGTCTTTAATTGTATAATTCCTCATCCATATTAGAAAACAGCAAATGAGACTCTATCAGTATTATTAGTAGCAAAACAAAAGAATATAGAGTAAAAATACCCCCAGTTTGGTTCTTCACAGAATAAACTATTTATTTTTCACCTTCACTATTAACTTTATAGCTTCCCTTAGTTCTTCTGGGAGATGTTTCTTACAGCCACACACAGGATCACAGTTAGAATTGAAATTAAATGATGTTGGCATTCAAATTGAAGACACTTAAACCAGATAGGAGCTGGGAACTTACTGCCAGGTGGGATAGGGGCAGGGGAAGGACAGTGTTTGCTGCTGCTGGTCTGGGGAGCTTCTCGTGTTTTGAAGAAGGCATCATAAGAGGTAACTAATTTCTAAACCACCTACACTCACACAATAACCACTTACATACAAGAGCTACTGCTGCCAACATACTTCACAAGACTCAGTAATCCATAACTGAATTTCCTTCAATTATCCCAACAGAGATTCTTATCCAAAGCTCACGCCTTGAAATTAGAACTATTTCTGAGGAATGCATCAGCTTCAAAACCTGGTCCCATGCAGCAGTTCCATTATAAGCTGCAAAATATCCCCAAACTGGCAATGGAAACCCCCCTCCATGCCCAAATCGCCACATCCCCTTTAAACTATCACAAGCTTCATCTAGTTTATACTCCCACATTTCTTTCCTCATAATCACAGTTACTTGAGTTTTGCTTCAGGTTCATTTTCAAAGGAAGTCATTAGATTTACAATTAACATTCCAAAGCACTTCTTGTTTAAAGTTCTCCCATTGCTAATCATTTACCCGGTGACAAAGCACGTTCAGATGTTCTATAAGCAACAAGTCTAGACATGGTAAGTGCACATGGGAAACCAAGCAAGGCTCACAGGCTCCTAAAACTTAGGATGAGAAGAGGAAAAAGGATGTATTTTACAGGAAGGCTGTCAAGTTTCCTTTTATTCTGCCCTTGCATTTGCAAATCACAGAATCACAGAGCGTCTTGGGTTGGAAGGGGCCTTAAAGTTCATTCGGTACCAACCCCCTGCCACGGGCAGGGACACCTTCCACTAGAGCAGGCTGTAAGTGGTGGAAATCCAGAATTTCCAATCAAAATCTGTTCAGTTCAAACAAGTTTCCCTTTGATATTTTCTTCCCTTGATGTCAGGACAGATTATCAGCAAGAAACAAGTTCCTTCTTCCCTCACTCTAACAGGGTTTGGCTGCAGAGCATCCCACTACAACAGAACTCCGAGGACAGGGAGCAGGACACTGCCACTCACAGAATAATAACAGTAATAATAAGAAAACCTCAACAAACAAAAAGCAACAACAACAAAACCACAAAACAACCAAAACCAGAACAACCAAAGAAGAAGCGAAGACAGAATTTCAAATGAAAGGTAACACACTGCATTAGTGGGCACTGCTGCAGACATCATCAGATTGAGCAAAGTAATTCCTCTACACCCAATTGCAGTCTGATTCTTACTTCATCTCTCCTCCCTTCCCAGCGTTTGCTTAGGGGCTTTAGTCAATTTTTCCAGACTCTCATTAGCTATTTAAATACAGACACACATTCACAAATGCAGTGTTTGGAGCCACACTACATGCCAGACCTTCATGGCATCTAATAGGAAAGAGTGACAGAGTGAATCTACAGCCCATCGTTCCCAGGGTGGGACACTAGGGAATACATCTACAGAGTTGAAGCTGCGAAAGATTTACACATTCCCACTGCCTGATCCTTCCTGAAGTTGATGTTATCCATTACTGCTGCAAGTCCTGTCACTTGAAGCAGTAACAGACACCGAAGTGGCCGTACAGAGCCAGAAAGAAAACAAGACAAAGCTTAGAAAGAACATTTTGAAGTCACAAGACACCTGTATAAATACTTGTTTTTAAGGAAAAAAACCCTCAACCAAACCCAGCACTTTTCCAAGTGAAGAATAACCTCCCAAAACAACCTCTAAATTAAACTGAAGCAGTCTAGATAAACCCAAGGGAGTTCAAATGCACTTCCATTGCATAATAAATGACCGGTTTCTGTGTTATCAACAGTGATTCTTCCCAAGACAACATTCACCACAGGACAAATATTTAATATCACTCAAAAGCAACAGTCACTGGTTAAAGCTGTTCCGCAAGACCAACAGCTCTGTTGAGCAGGCAGTGTTTATAACAAAAACGTGCTTTTTCTATCAGACAGTTTGTGCTAACTCTGCAACATTTACAGTTCAGTACACTCTGTACCCAGGGTACTTGCCAGAAACTCAGCGCTCCCAAAGCTTTTCCCTATTTGTTAACTCTTTGAAAGGAAAAAGAGCTAATCACAGAAGTTTGAGGTCCTTCACAAGTATTTCGCAAGGAATTATTCTGCCTGACTAAAAGACGAGGGAGAACTAATGTAAATATAATAGCAAAATCATCTAAACTACGTCAGTCACATAAGCTGATGTTTTCCTTTGAATCCAGAACAACATGAAACCATTACCACATTACTTACACGACTAAATCCAAGAGGACAAGAAGCCTTTACTACTGCTTTTCCCAACTCTACTTCAATTGTCTATAAAAGATCCTTTACATTTTAATTCGGCAGTACTACCCATTATTTAATATTGAATAAAAATGTATTTAGTATTTGATAAAAATTGTTTTATTAACAAAAATCAAAAATATTTAGTACCTTTAGAAGAAGAGGTTCGTTGATCTTACAGTTTAACACTGATGTTAAGAGTAGAAAAGCGTGTATGGTGTGATGGAGGGAACAGCTCCACGCTAACCATCTGCACACCTTCAGTGCCCACATTCCCTCATCATACCATGCGACTGCGCCTGAAACATGAGCACTTCCAGCATTTGGATGTTATTTCCACACATCTGGCAGTCTACATAAGCAGCCACAAGCCAACCCTGCACAGTAACACACATACAATAAATCCAACCCATCCTGGGGTCACCAGGGTTATTGTACACACCATGAACAGACTTGAACACAAAGTCCAAGATGCAGCAACTCTTACAGGCTCAAACCAATGTATGCAACACAGCCACGTGTTGTCACAAGTATCATCTCTTAAGGGAAGAAGCCCCCAGGAACTAGTGCCACCCATGCAATACACCCACTGCAGACAAATAACAACCCAAGTTACCACTGCAGTATTTAGCATAAACACCAGAGCCCTCGCAAGTGGTCACCTATTATCTTACACCTCTGCCAACTCCAGATATGCAAACCAGATTCCTTTTGGCAGCAACAAAGCCAGGATCTGTTCCACACATGCTGATAGACCCCAATGCCAAAAGGGGACAAGAGGGTCTGAATCACAGCAGGATCTTAATCACAGAGGATCTTAATCACAGCATCAGCTTGGTTAGAAAAGACCTTTAAGATTCAACCTTTACTCCAGAACTGCCAAGGCTATCACTAAACCATGTCTCATCTACACTATTTTTGAACACAGGTTCAACTACTTAAACTAATTTGTACCTGTGCATGATAAGGGCTTCTGGCCCAGCTCAAACAAACCCTCAAACTTCTTATAGTGTGGACTACAGGACCTTCAACCCAACTGCTCTGACCTCCAGAACTGCTTTTATATCACTGAATTACTAACATAGATTAAGTTTATCACCTCTGATAAACTTAACCTACATCCACAAATATCTGGCAATGTGGATTCTGGTTAAGCTGACTGTGCCCCAGCCCTTCCGTGGGGTCTCACCCTCTTCCCTTGGCCGCTGCACTGCGTAGTCAACCTGTCTGCAGAGCTGCCATTAAATAAACTACCAGTACATAAACATTCTCACAGTACATACATTTCTGTAACCCTTCATACCCTGACCTGAAGCTGCAACCAAAGTCATGGTAGGTGGCACAAAGCCTTGTGAATCCAAAGTTGCTCTGTGTTTTGATTTGGTTGCAGAATCCTGGATTTCTGACTTATGATGAGGATTCAGGACTGCAAATGCTCAACACATCACAGCGGCAGACTGAGGCAATACTTACAAGTGGCTCGCTACATACTGACAACAACCATAGCAAATAAAACCTGAGCCTTTGTACTGAACACACTCTGTATTCTTTTTTTAACACATTTATACAAAATAACTCTTTCCACTTTCTTCAAGCTACAGATAGCCAAAGGCTTTTAACAAGTTCCAGTTTGTGGGGTTTCAGGGTTGCATTTTCTTTATCTATAATTTCACCCCAGATGGGGCATCACATGCACACAGGGGGGTATCTTCCTTAGGCATTACTTTGTAGAGGTCTTCATGTCATCATCCAACATTCTTAACCACACGAGGATCAGCACCAAGATTAAGCTGGGAGCGGCACGAGCAACAACTGGGTGGCTGCTATTTTTAAACAGCTCCACAATACCTCTCCCCCTCTTCTGAATTTGTCCCTGCTACCAGCCCACAGAAAGACACGGTGAAGTGATAAGTAAGCAAGCCTCATTTTCCCATTATCATTTGCCTTGCCTACTTGTTTATCACAGTGCATAACAGATCATGGACCAGAGCTGCCTCCTCCTCAGCCTCACATCCTGGACACACATCCTGCACAACTTCCCAAGTTAAAGTGCTGGGGAAACTTAGATTGGGTGGCCAGGGGGAAATGCTAAATACAAAAGCAGGCACCTTGGCTTGGCTTCATGCTCCTGATTACATCCAGCTCGGCTGTACAGTTGTAAGTACCCACTGAGAGTAGCCAGATGAGGCTAAAACAGAAATAGGAGAGATCCAACATTCAGGCAGAACCTATCCATTCTATTAAGCGACCAGGATATGAACAAGCCTATTTGTAAGATAGACGAACAAGGTGGCCTGAACTGGTTTATTTTCCCCCACAGATGTCAAGACAGGGAGTGCGGAAGTTGTCCATTTCTGTCATGTTGTTGTACTTAAAACCAAAGCCACTTAATGATAGGGACACCCGTAAGAAGTCTTCTGACAGACTGTACAGACAAGAAAAACCATTTTTAGGACACACTCATTTACCCTTCATCATACCAGGTGAATTTCAATGGTTACCTGGGACTAGGGAGTCACAACTCCATAAAACTCCGAAGTCCCATTGTCAAGTGGAAGAGTTAAACTCCAGAAGAGCAGAAATGGATCTACTGACAACGCAACTTTAAGCCAGGAAAGGAATGAAAAGCTCCAGCTCTGCCCCATATGGACAGCAATGCAGCCAATTAACACAAGTGTGTTCTAGCATGAAATGATGAAACAACATAATAGCACCAAAACCTTCTTCTATGCAAATCATTTGCAAATGAATGAACAGAGCAGGACTGCATAGTTTCAAGCTGTCATTTTGAACACAGCAAAACCTCTGCTTCCCCAGACCAGCACTTAAACAAGCAGCAAACACAACTGCTTCATTAATACGATCACATAAACTCTCAAAACAAGATTTAATTTGAATTAACAGTAAAGATACAACTGATTGTATAAACATGCCACACAGAAAGAATAAAGCTATGGAAAAAAATCAAGTGGGTTGATGCTATCACATACCAGATACCTGAGGATTTCATCAAACAAACACACTCCCCTTTTCAGATGACATGATACACGAGCAGCAGTTAATACTTCAAAAATCAGACAGGCATCAAGCCAGCAAAAAAATAGTGAACATCTTAACAGTTGCAGGACAGAGGCAGGGATTCTGCGAAGCAGCAGCAAAAATTATATCTGAAGCTACCACTGATATAGCCAAAGTACAAATGTCAATACCAAATACAATTAGTTCCAATGATGAGTGATTCCACTGTTTGGGAGAGCAGCTGAAGAGTCACTTCTGTCACTGCCCGAGGTTACGTGTCTGCTACTTCTGCTTTACAACGCTGTGGATTCATCTCTTCCAGCTTCAGTACTGTAGGCTGAAAGCAGACCCTCAGCCACATTCCCAAGGGAAGACCCCCAGCCCCTTAGTTACATAAACTACTTCTATAGTCTTACTCACCTCAGCAGGTCATCTAAATATATGCCCAAGATTCAAAAACTGCAGTGCAATCAAAGCACTTTTTTGAGAACAGAAGAGCTGACAATTTATGGGCTATTCAGTTTTGCATGCTTTTATCAGGCTAGTTAGTGGAAAGAAAATGCACACATAATTACTTAATCCCATTAAAACAAAGACAAATGACAGCACGAAACTACAGAGCTCAGCACTTTGAGCAATGAAAGCCTCAGAACTAACATTGTAATGAATCATGCAGCCTTATCAGTGTGCAGCTCCTTCCACATCCCTCTGGTATTTTAGCTAAATCAGCATCATGTTTCTTGTATATACCATTCAGCTATATAAAATGGTATCTTTAATAATGAATAGCTACCATAGATTTTCCAAAAGAGGAGTAATCCAAGGTCTCTATTTTCTCAGCGTAGTGATTACATGTCAATTGAACCAAGCAATTCAATTCAGATGCAAACACTAAAAAGTCTTCTGATATTTGGGGAGAACAGAGTAGCATAAGCAGAAGGCCCACAGAGACAGCACGTGGTCATACGGGTTTGGTTTTTTCCTTTCAATACAGCTACTATGGCCTTCCTACAAGTTTGTATTTTGGCCAGGTTTGAGTCCAAGAACTTGTCTTTATCTCCTACTCAATGCATTATGTTAACAGACATGTACTCGGTTACTGAAGAGGGAAAGAAAAAGCAAACAAACACCTACCAAGAAGACAAACACACAGTTTTGCTGGTAAGTTTACTATCGAGAGTAAATAAACAGATGAAAGTGTTCAATGGTTGTAAAAGCACACAGAGGACTGAAAAATGAACTCATGTAGGCTCCCATTCAGTGCAAAAGCTACTTCCTCAAAGATAGTAATGGGCATTTTAAATACATGTATACATTTAATGTATGTACAAGCATTATGATCTCTTGGTTAGGCTGTGAACACACAAGAACCTGAGTACTTTAAGAAGTTACTAAAACACACATCAGCCGTACTAAAGGCTGAGGATCACTCCGTCGCACAGAGGTGAGGCAGCTGTCTTGGACAGGACATGCAAGCAAACAGTTAAGAGTGCCTATTCCACATCCTATATGTCCTACATGGGCAGGAACCCATGTATCAGCAACGGAGGCATTAGGAATCTGAGCATCACGGTGTGTTTCTTTTGAAACTAAGCAGGAACAGTCTCACAAGGCAAAACATTTTCCTGCCCACTTTCCATGCTTCAACTGTGCTTTACAGCAAATTAATGATACAAATATTACTGCTTACTACAGGCTGGTTAGCTTAGGGAAAAGGGAGAAGATGAAGGCACCGAGCAAGACCTCTATACACATCTGGGACATCGCGTATCTGTCCAGATGTTCCACATTGCAATGGATAGCTGCTCCAGGTACAAAGTCTCTCTAGAGAGATCACTGGCACACATTGCTGTTTAGTACTCTCAACTTGAACGCACATGCTTATTAGCTTCTGAACAAATTACTTCCCCATGAGTGGGAAAGGGAACAGACAAGCAGGAGCAGCTCCATTTAGACCCTAAAGTTCTCCCAGTCTAAGCTGTACTTCTAAGCATGTGCAGAGTCTAAGACAGAGGACTGAAGGATCTTACTTAAGCTGGAAGCACCAATGAACCAGCAGATAAAAGGCAGCAAAACCACTGGTATCACTTCAGGATAACACTTCACATTTTAGTGTGTCCTATTAAATAACCCAGCACCTCACTTAATCCTTTTTCACACTGCTGAATTACAACATTTTACCCCAAATATATCCTTTCTGCATATATAACGTAATACTCCAATATACTTGCAGAGATAGGGCTCCACACATGAAGCTTACGGCACTGTTCAACACGATACACAACACAAAGGCGAATGGCAGACAGGCTTAACTGGCTTGTCAGGCTTGAAATGGAGCTGCACTTCCTTTTTCCAGGAGGCAGGAGGTTCCAGGCTCTTCCACTTCCATTTTCCATTTGTTCTGAAGTGACTTCTACCACAAAAAGGAGGTAACTGCCCACATGAGCCATTGAAGAGCTGCAGCGTATGTATTCTTTGCAGTTATTACTACACAGACAAGGAAAGATCCACCAGGTTCTGAACAACTGCATCTACTTCTTTCATAAACCTCCTTTTTATAACTGCAAACACGGGGCAGCAATCAAAACATTTGCTGTTGAAGAAAACCAGCACTGGACTCCGAGCTGAGGGCTGCACAGATAGAAGCAGAATCCTGAAGTTATTGAGAATACAATGCGAGTCCAAGTAAAAATAAAACATCATCTTTCAATAAGCCAATTGCATATTAAAGCAAATGTGTAAAACTTCTGTCACAAACACATATTCCTCTTGATAAGCAGCCTTTCAATGTGGCAGAATTCCCAGGCACATTCAGGAATATCACTGGAAAGAGCAGGATTTTCAGGTAAAGCTTTCATCATTCCATCCCAACCCAACACAGCCCAAAAATCACACTCATTGCTGTACCAGAGCTGAGAACCCCAGCTGGACACAGAAGCCATACTTGCTTTAGAATCACACTACTCAGTACCATAGTATCACAGAAGCAGCATCCTTTTCCTACAGAAGAGACAAAAAAATGAGTGGGGAAACAACTCCTGCACACTTCCCCCTCATTTGCCTTTGAGAACAGATTTCAGTGAATTTGGTTGACATATGTTGCAAAATATTGCGTAGAATAAATTTTACTGAACTCAGAAGGGGTCCAGAAATTGACCTTCCATGCCTCAGTCCGTTCCTTCCAATCCCCAAACCTCCAGACCCATAAACACATCCTTCTGAGACCAAGTTCCCCAGTATGTACTCCTTAATAAAGGAACACTTCAGATTTCTCCAGAAATTTCAAGTGCTAGCTTTCACAGAATCCCTGGTTTGGTTGGAAGGGACCTTAAAGCTCCTCCAGCTCCATCCCCTGCCACGGGCAGGGACACCTTCCATGGAGCAGTTGCTCCAAGCCCCTGTGTCCAACCTGGCCTTGAGCACTGC
>JANRGW010012222.1:0-18817 GCA_024733675.1 Psilopsiagon aymara | reverse complement strand
CCCTAATGAAGAGTCCCTCCCCAGCATCCCTATAGCCCCCTTCAGATACTGGAAGGCTGCTATGAGGTCTCCACGCAACCTTCTCTTCAAGTTCATCACTGCTTCTTCAGTTCCCTTTTTCTGCACAGAGAGGGTCAAGGCTCATGAGGTTTTTCCATATCCACACACTCGACACTTCTTGTCAGTACACAGCACAGGAGAACAACTGGAGGAAAGGGATCCATGCTGGACAGTAAACTAATGGAACAACCACCGTCCTAAACACCCACTTGTCCAAGGACAAAGGTTTCTTCCCAAGGCACTCTACAGCATACTCAGTGTCAAAAAGCAGCAACAAACATGAGGAACTCCAGATGTGCACTGGTCAGAGCTCCCTGTAAACCAGAGATGGTTACCCTGCCACCCCCAGCCCCCCAGCATCCATCTACACGCACCTTCTCACTGGCATCTGACACAAACGGGCTGTCAATGCTGAGACAAGAAAGCATTTGTTCTTGCTCTTCCAGCGAGTAAGGCTGTGAAAGGCTGTCCAAAAACAGTTCTGCAAGCAAAAGGGAAGAGGAAAAAGACATTTCCAGTGTTTCCTTTCCTGCCTCCCTCCTCTAATTACAGTTACTGCAATTAATACCCAAAGCTTCTTCGGCACTATTTAATAAATGTTGATATTGTTGTCCACAGAGCACATGGCACACAACTCCTCTGCTAAGCAGAGGCTATGGCCACCACTGTGGAAACTGAGCCAGAAAGGAGATGAATTGTGCAATGACTTGCAAAATGAAACAGGCAGCGCTGGTGCCAAGAATTTCCTAGTTCTTGCCTATTATGTCACTTATGAATCTTCCCTCTAGATCCATCCACATTATACCCAAAGAAAGGTCAAACTTATGTATTCAACTCCCGTGGTAACTTGCACAGGTAATATCCAGACCTTACAAGGCTGCTGAAGATCCAAAGCCATTTGAGAAGAAAGCCGACCCTCAGCAACCCCCTAGAATGCCACTCCTCAGTTCCATGACAAGTTACATTTCAAGACACCTTTTTCCTAGCTTGAAGTTTTCCATTAATTTCCAAAGATTAGAAAATATGGAATTAAAATGATGTAGAGGTTGTGTTACACTCGGGCAATGGAACCAGACTGCTCCTTCCCTCACTTCCAAACTGCAAGCTTTCCAGTTCTGGTCTGCTGCTGGTAATCAAATTCATTGGCTGGTGGCTCTAAGTTTTCTAATGCAACAAAACAGTTGCAAACCGATTTTGACTACACTGCTCCATTTGACATCTCCTGTCCGACAGGTTTCTCTTTTTATCAAAAGAATAATGTCTGAAAACCAAAAACTTCAGATGAAGTTGGAATGCAGACCCCACTTACATGGTGCACAAAAGCACAAGCCTGACACTGGCTGTTTTCTGAGGTTCTTGCACCTCTCACAGAAGTTCCCTTCACTGTTCAGAGAGTAGACGGAAATCCTGATCGCTACCTTTGTGGCAAATTTAACTGGTTAGGAACTACTAATTTGGGTAATTCAAAGGAAGGCTGAGCAACTCGTGTGATGAGAGCGGAACTATGACCAAAAACGACATCCAAGTTCAAACCCCAGAAATAACTGTCAAGAGGCCAGGAGAAAGCAGCTGTATTTTGATCACGCTCAAAAAGCTGAATTCCCTCCATAGCCCATTGCTTACCTATTTCCAGCTGCTGAAGCTCTTGCTCTGAAATGGTTGTTGCTCTCTCCACATGGCTGCAGCTCTTCAGGGGGAGAGGAGTTGAGGCAAGAGGTGGAGGATCCCAGGCCTCAGGTAACTCCTTGCACACGTTCCAAGGTGTTCCCTCAACCTCCTCTGTTTGCTCCAGAGATGGTGGTAGTAGGACAGGGCTTGCACAAGAAACTTTGACTGCCACTTTTGGGTCAGAACCAGTCTCAGAGACCGAGCTCACTGTAGGGGACAGGGATGTCTGGGGAGTGTTTTCTTTGTTCAGAGATAAATGCCTAGGCTCTCTGTATTCACCTCTCCAGGGGCTTGTCACACCTCCCACTGCAAAAACCAAAAAGCACACAAAGATTATAAACCCAAGACAAAAAAAAAGAGGTAAAAGTTTTCCTTCACATGAAGAGTTTCTGAACTGCATCTTGCTGTAAAATGCCCAGCGTCTTCAAAAGACAAAACCAGACCACCTCTACAAATTCTTGTAGTCTTACAGAACCTTACAACAGGATTAACTTGAAATAAATGACAGATAGTCTTAGGGGCAAGACCAGAACACAAGTAGGAATGGTAGCTCAGGATGCAATAAACCCCTGCTTTCAGTTTTGCTTCATACCATGCTCCAGCTCAGTGGGTGATACTGCAGCTGAACATGAGCCCAGCCACAGCACATGCCTTAAACCCACACGGAGCAGGACATTGGCTGCTTCAGGCAGAGAAGCAAGAGCAATTGACAGCACACAGGGAATTTCACTTAATTTGGGTGAGAAACACCTGGCTGTGGGCAAAAGACATGAACCCAGAACATCCATCAATGCTGAAGCCTGTGCAAATGATATCTCGAACAGTAAAACACACTGACGTTTCCCATAGGGCCACTATGACATAACTAGCAACTGGCTACTGTACCAGTGTGGATAAGAAACTTTAGACACAGGACATTTCTACCTTCTTCAAGCGCGACACTGGTTTTCGTTTTCAGTTCAGACGCAGACGCTCTCTGAACAGGCTCTTTCTCCAGACCCATTTTAATAATCTCAGCAGTGAGAGGGTTGCAGGAAGGTGGAATTTCCCTCAGAGGAGGTGGCTCTTTAGCTATCTGTGTAACAAACAGGAAGTGAAAGAGGTTAGATCAGAGAAGCTTCGTTTGATTTCAGAAAGGTTCTTCCCACCCTGAAAGCATTTCCAACTGAAATGACAGCATTAAACGAGAGATCTGAGCAGTAAGTTTATTACGGGTGAGTGGCTAAAAAGTCAACACAAGTCATGAGCAGGGTAAGAAAAAAACAGCTCTAGCATGTGTAACACCCAGCAGTCAAAGAAGCGTAAGAAATGATCAGCTTCCAAAGCAAGGCTGGCACCATTCAGATGCCCAGCTGGCTCTCAGCCAGCCCTCCTGAAACAACAGCTCTCTACCTACATATCATGAGACTCTGCGGGCATATGTACCTGTTAGTGAAGATATCTTGGGTCACTTACCTTTAGACAGAGTGGGTGATTGTAATACTGGGTCCAAGGGTGGCACCCATTAAGCATATGCAGCATCATACAGCAACTGCTCCAGACATCCACTTTGGAGTCACACCGCTTTCCCATGACCACCTCTGGAGCCATATGAGTCTCTGTGCCAGGCACATAGTTCCCTAAAACCATTCAAATGAAAACTCACTGCATGGAAACTAGAGAATTGTTCAAATGCAACTACTGGGAAGCCTAAGGCAGCCTCCTTGTCTTTCCAGTTAAAGTGAGAAGTAAGTCATCTTAACCCTAAAAGAAGTGCTGTGTACTCTTATAAGCTTATAGGCTCCATTTCCATATCAGTCCCATCCCTTACACACAGAATAGGCATTAATCGCCCCTTCCAAGCCAATCTGGGAGGGGAAACATGACGCTTCACTGGTGTAAGAAAACATCCTTCTCTTTCAACAGCTGCATGAAGCAGCACTGTAAAGCTTAACTGCCCAAAAATCAGCAAGGAATTCTGCTTTAGGATCCTTCCCCAGCTGTTCAGTGAGGTTATATCACAAGTCAGAGCTAGATTTTGAAGTTTCAGTGTGGCCTCTTGAAGCGACAAAACACAGCACATAGTATGCTGACAAAAACCCACAACAGATTTCTAGACTGGCAGGTAAGGACCATCTTCCAACCTGAAGTTCATTTTAGCTGTCAGTGGGATACATCACAGTAAGATCAAGGAATGTGACACTATGAGCAACATTAAGTCTGGAAAATACAGCTGCTTGCAAATTAGCCAAATGTAAATGCTCAAAGAAGAAAGAATGAGTCAGCAGAAAATCCTTTACAATCACAGCAGAAAATCCTGACCTGTGACCAAGCACTTTCCCAGGCCATCTGGATGGAGGTGAGCGGAGTGGCCAAAGTCGCACAGAAGAGCCCTGCTTCCATCATCAGACAGGAGCACATTTTCCGCTGGCAATGAGAAGCTTTGAATTAGTCACCTTTGTATTATGGTCACAGAGATGGAAAAAAGGCACAAAAGCCCACAGAACTACAGGTTTTTTGAGCCTTAACCAAGGTCTGTTACTCCTATGAAGCACCACTGGCTTAAGCAAGTACACAACTGTAATTATCAGCCCTGGAGATTCTTCGACCCAGTGGTGGGCAGCCTGGACAGCCTGTCAGACCCACTGGATGACAGAAAGAGATGACAAATAGGATATGTTCAGCTGTTTAGAACCAAGTTAAGCTCTAACCTCAAATGGAGAGCTGAAAATCTGGTAAATAACCTTTAGCCACTCAGGAATTTAATCTCCAAGCAGTTTGCCTCAATTAAGAAATAGGGAAGAACAAGGTACTTTAAGTGCCAGCCTACCTTTTACATCTCCATGGAGAATTCTTTGAGCATGAAGATACTCCAAGCCTTCTAATGCCTGCCCCAAATAACTGAGGGCTCTGTCCTCTGGCAGACAGCCACTCTGTTTAATTAGCTGACCTAGTGAGCCACCTAGAAAGGAATCCAGAGAGTCTGTGTTAGCTTATCTTTAAATTCTTCCCCACATCATCAGCACTCCTCATGGTTTCTGATGGAAGAAACAAGAACTGTCAGGTCTGAGAGCCTTCTACACTTGGGCCTGCTCCTCTTAGTTGTTCCTGGAGTTCTTACTGTTCACAGAAACTGGCCTCTTCCATGGAGCCTTTTGCTTAGTGTCAGTTTAATGGTGTTGCTTTGTATCGAAAGCATCTACTCTGGGAGCAGATCAGACATTTCTAGGTGCCACTGATCACCAGCCAATTCTTCACAGGCTCTATTTTCCATGGTCCTCGATAGAAAAAGAGGATCAGGCAACAGCAGCACTGAGGTTTGTTCATACAGAATCCCCTTTTCCAGTACAATGTGCTTGACATGGTGCCATACAAATAAACATGAAAGCAAGAACCAGCACCTGCAATGTGTTTTAGTGAGAACTTGCAGCTGCTGGTTAAGAGATGCACACCTTGAACTGCGGTGAGGCAGGACTGGGAACTTTCTCCCTCCAGAAACACCACTGCCACATACCAGCAAGGATTACACAATACCTATCCCAACCCATTCAGGAATGAACACTAGGGATACTCTGGATACATCAAAGAATGAACAGATTTAAAACTGGGGCAGCAGGAAGGGGAGATCAACGTCCGCTGCATTCAGTGGTTACAATGGGACCTCCACTGTGGTTGTTCCTTTCTCACCCTCCATCAGCTTCATGAAGATGGTCACCCACGGTCCTTCCTTCACAGCTCCGTACAAGGGGACAACTTTAGGACTTGTCACTGCAGCACACGTTGTTAGCTCCTCTGCACGGAAATGTTCAACTTGTACCTACAGAAACAAAGAAGCAGCACTGAACAGAGTTTGCATTGAATCCCAACTGACCTGTCCCTCAGATGCTCGGGTCAGAGTGTTCTGCACTGGCCAACAGCAGAGGTAGAAGGATGACCTTCATTAAGGGAAATCAGTGGCTACAACAATATGCGGGAACACTCAGACTGATTCCGAACAAGGACGATACGAGTCCCTAAAGCCTCAGCATCTGAGTGAAGATCTGTCAGAAAAGATGCCAGGTTGCAATGCCTTCATCTTGGAGCTGGTAACTTCCGAAGGCAATTTCTGTCTCAGTTCAAAAGATACTACTGACAACTGGAGCCTCTGCTTTCATGAAAGAGGAGAAAAAAATTAAGGAGAGTGCAACACTTGACAAATGTAAACCTTCCCCAACCAGGAGGGAATCTGAAATATGGCCACGAGCAGTGATCCACAGTCACCTTTTCAGCCTGCACAGAGAAACGGTTAAAGAGAAACTCTATTCACTAAGTTTACCCAAACAAAAGAAATCAGGAATTTGCCAAAGCCCAGAAAGAAAACATGAGCCCGTTCCCAACAGCACTACAATTCTGTTGGGAAAAGGACCAACCACATTTCCTCACTGCCAGCAATCCAGCTCTAGCTAGCTTTCTTTAATCTCAAGAATTTGGAGAGCAAGTGCTTACAACACCAGGTATGGTGAAAGAAGGTCAGGTAGTCCCCTTGTAACACAGGCAGACAGTAGGAACTGAAGATAGTTGCTCCACTAAAACAAACCCCCTCCTCATTACTGAAAATACAGCTATTTCTCCTAAGAATGTATTTGGAAAAACAGATAATAAACGTAAGTAGTTAACATCCTGCCAGAAAACAAGCTGGTCATGTTGCCACAAAATCCCACATCTGAACCATGAGGATACAGACTAGGAAACAAATATGCATGTGTTAAATGTCTTTGCTCCTACACAGCTGGCAAACAAGATGGTTAAAATATTGAAGAAGCTGGCTTTGTCTTGCCACTTCTACCTTTGCACAGGCACTGCAGCAAGCTGAGCCCAAATGCAAGCAAGAAAACCCCAACATTTTAAACCGAAAAGCTCAAGTTCCGTTTCTTTTTGCATTTAACATTTTTGTACTCTAGACAAATGCTTCCCACACACCTCCTGGAGTTTTCTATTGGAGTAATGTGAGAACCATCAGGTCAGAGGTGGTGAAACTATTCAAGTGTTAAGTTCAAAGCAAGTAGTTTACTTTCTCATCATCTACTTGCATTATCACTCTGCCTTCACCTCTGAGGCACACCATGGCTGCCTACAAACCAATACCCTGAGTCCAGTTATGTTCCATATGCTTCATACATGATCGAACAATGGCGTATGTTGGTGCACAATAGATTATCATGCCAACTTCTGGAAAAATACACATCTGCTGTATCTAGAACAGAATCACCTCATTATAACATGCAGTTCTGCATATGACACTTACTGAACAGATGAAAGCTCTCACCAATTTAAGTGCCTACCAGCTGCCCTATTTCGTCCCACTTTATTCCTTTTTCAACAAAGAAGCACCTGCAATGTCACCATTTACACTAGACATGTTTTTAGATGGGAACAGTTAGATAGGCAAACAACTCCCACAGCTGATTCTTCCCGCAGTCACCAGGAACATACTTCCAGTTCTCCTGAGAGCTGGACTCTCTTGGCACGTCTCAGCACACAACCCCAGATCTCCTGCAGCACACTCTGAAGACCAAATGAACCATTTCTGGCTGCCAAGCTTGACCCCCACCCTGTGCACATACAAGCTTTCCAACTGCTGCTTCTCTCCACACCATCAGTTTTAACTTGCACAGAACCACAGCAGCATTTCACAGTGACTATATTATAAGCTACCTTCAGTCTATGGCAGCTGGAAGGAGAAGATGTTTTCTCCATAAGCCTTCTTGTGTCAGGACCCCCCCTGCTTTCTCACATATAATTACCTTTTTGGCAGCACACTGAAAGCCTGTCTGTTTGTCCTCTATTTTATACACTTCTCCAAAAGAGCCAATGCCCAAAGAACCATGACATTTGGTCCAATGAACCTCTTCTCGGTACTCATAATCCACTGGCTTTAATCTCTGGAAATCAGAAATCAACACGATTTAGTTTCTGAAAATCAGAAAACAAGATGAAGCAAGGAAGGAACAGTTCAATCCTGACGCTTTCCAAAGACCAACATTACCAAGATACCACTGCACCTCTCTAAAAATCCCCGTCAAAATTACTTCTGTCACAGGCTTGAGATGAGACAGGAGAACCTACTTGATTTCTGTGGGCTCTGTCTGATTAAAATGAGTGCACCCCATTGCTGCAAAGAAAGCCCACCAGGATCTGGACAGCTTTGGAGCGCCAAACTATTCCCTTCACATGCAGGACATAACTACAAAGCTACATCCAATGAACAAACCAAGACTGACTAAACGTAGATATCTATGGGTGAGCTAAACCTTTTTTATAGTCAGTAGACTGAGATCATGCCTTAGGTCTCAGTGTAAGTGAGTGATACCCTGAACTTCACTGACAATACTGACAGGGTCACACTGATTCCAAAGAGACCTTTAAGAGGAGCTGAAGGTGACAAGACAGAACTGAATTCAGAAGAAATAAATCATGCCTCTAAGATTTACATGCATTTGATAGGCCCAAGCCCTGCGCTTGGCAAGGGACAATAGGTGAGCTGCTGGCTTCCTGCCACAGGCAGCAGAGATGCTTTTTGCACCTTCACAATCTCCATGTCCCAGGTTTCTGTCTGTGTGACAGTCCAGGTCACCTACAGTCAATGAAATATTGCAGCCTGTTCACCTGAATAGATTGGGCTCTTTCACAAAGGAACAGAGAAGATCTCTCTGAAGACTGATTAAGCACAGAAATACTTCCATAGACAAGCATGAATATTTTGTGAATGAGCAAATAGATTAGGGCACCAGCCTAAGACTGGGCTTTATATCCTTCAAAAACCAGAAGCACATCTTTAACTGTCAGCCTTCCACCACCTCAAGAACCATTCAGAAAACTCAGTATTGTTACAGAAGCTAGCACATGGATGCAGATTCTCTCCCTGCTGAAGCCCAGGAGAAGCTCTGCCTTCCACCACACTAGTGTGCAGGGTCAGAAGATCACCTCAGTAAGCAGCACGCCTTCATTTTCATCTGCTTCATGAAACTGTTCCTTCGGGTGCAGACCACCTCCTCGCCACGTCTTGGCTAGGCTGGCTAAATTCTGTGGTTCACCAAGACTCACGCTCCCCTTCAAGGCATCCACCAAGTATTCCTCCACAGAAATCTTGTCTGAGCTGGTTTTCACGGACTGGTTGATGCATTTGGAGAAACTATACCCTAAGTTTAGGCCACATAACTGACGCTCACTATCGTGATAGTTGAGATCACCATGAAAGTATGTCTCCAGAGCATTGTATTTCAAGGCAAGGAGAGAACTGTCCAGATGTGGGAAATGAGGGGGTACTATGTTGTAGGGAAAAGGATGGAGAGTTTCAGGCTGTGGAACACTGTCCCTCTGATAGTGCCGTTTCCAAACATGATTAAGACACTGAATAGGGCTAATCAACTTGTGCAGCTCTGCTTTGTACTGGCTCCTTGGGGGCTGGAGTTTGCCTGTAGACAGAACTTTCTCAGGTTTCCCAAAAGACAACGGATCGTAGGGCATAGAGTCCTTGTTAAATTCTGAAACCCAGAAACTGTTTCTGTAAAGAACATTTTGGTGTGATTCATCCTCCTAGAAAATAAAACGAAACACCACAGCTGAGCAGGAAACTCAATACAGCCACCCAAAATTCAACGAACGTTAGGAACTTACAGGGGTCTCAACAGTACAAAAGGAAGACTTAAGGATTCTCACCTGGACAGGAACTGGAGCGCAGCTCTCTTGTTCTGGAGTCCTGGGACCTCGCTTGCCAGCAGCTACTGTTTGTATTTTCACCTTGGATCTTTTCTTGTGACGTTTCCTTCTTGTCTTCCCGCGATGCCTCCCCCTCCAGCAGGTAGGTGCCATCTTTCCCTCCCTTGCATGGGCCACATTGTTAGGGATTTGATCAAGACTGTCTGAGCGGCTACTGGAAACCAAAAGGCATGAAGGCTCTTAGATCTGATGGTGAAAGTACACCTCCAGTTAATGACTCTGAATGTAAGTTCCAGGCCACCATTTTTCCATCACAACTGTTACTCCCCCTTTACCACTTGCAGCTTCTCTTCACAACTCTATTTCTGATGCTGCCATTAAACAAAGGTTCTTTTTTCAGCTCCTTTTATTTACCCTCCCCAGAAGCAGTTCCTTTTTCTCAGGACTACTTCCAGCAGCAGCCCAAGTTTCCCACAACTCTCAAAGGCAATGGGTAACCCGGTTCCAAAAGCACCGGGACAGTTCAGTTAAAGACTGAGAAGTTTCCCTTGGGTCCTTCAACTTCAAGCCCATGAACCTAAAAAACCAAATCACTCAGTCACTTCAAAACAAATCTGACCACCCAGAAACAGAGGTAGAAGACTACAAGGGCCAGTAAATAAGCAAGCATTGATAATAAGACACTGCAAAGCTTGTGCTTAAACTTACGCTTTCTCCTAACACAAAAAGGTTTTGAGGAAGGTGTTTGGGAAACATACCCTCTTCCTGGACCTCAGAGAGAAAAGCTCATTCAAACAGGAGGGCTTTTGGGAAGACATACTGTAAGCACACATTGCTGGCATGATCTGAAACCAGTCAGCAGACATAGCAGTAAAGGTCGGTATTCATGTTAAGAGGCCTCTCACCTGTAACGCTTACTATGAGCAATAAAGGATCTCTCTGATAAAGTGGGGCTGAACTCCTGACTGTTTTCACCTGTGTGAAAGAAAACAGGGTCAGCACGTCTTCAATGCCAGGCAAAGTCTCCTAGTAACAACTGCACTAACAATCCTACCAACTTGCTAAATCAAACAGTGATCCAGACAAATCACCACAGAGTCGTGCCACACCACATCTTTCCTCCCTCGGCACTGTTTAGCTTCCCAGCACTATGATCTCCTGATCCTTCAACTCCTTCCCACCTGACAGCTTTGGTTTTCTTCCCTTTTTCCCCTCTTTAAAACACCTCTCAGAAGTCAGCCAAGGACAGATGACCCAGCAGGACACTGATGGACACCCACAGCAGCTTGGTGCAGTGGCCTCACGCTATTCTGTTATTTATATTTTAATCAGTGGATGCTGTCACATTATTAGGAGATTTCATGAGCTTCCTAAATAGAGACTGGGATGTGTCACCTACTCCACCCTGCTTGGGATTACAAATAGATTTCATCTCAGCTCTCCAGGAGTGCAAAGCGAGTGAAATCTCATACTGCATTACACATTCCTTTTCCTCAATGAAGAGCAGACTGCCCTCCTACTTACATTCTGCTTGGGCAATAATAGAAATTGAGGCACATCCTCCTCCTGTTTCTTCTTTTGCTGTTCCTTTGGTGATTACATCATTCAGGATTTTCCACTGACTGTGGAAGATGACCTTCTTTGACTCTTCTACTTTGCAAACGCTGCTCTGCTTTTCACTCACTGTCTCATTCAGCCCCTTGGTAGCCATGAGCTCCTTCTTGTGCTTGATGGCTGGATCAGGAGCTCCCTGGCACGTAATTCCCATCACTGCCATTTCCCAGGTTCAGAGGGTCACTGAAGAAGAACAGAAAAAAGAGAGCAAACACTTGTCAAAGCCACTTCACAGGTAGAAGCAGCTCCAAGCTCACAGCAATCAGGAGGCTGCCAAAAGTATCAGATCACCAAGTTAAAATAAATCAAGGACCTACCCAACCTCTGAGCACCGTGCTGAGGAAAGAACCCAAGATTGCCAGCTCCCCATCCCCAGCTGCATCACTAGAGAGCTGAATAATCACCATTATTCTCAGTACTAAAAATGAGACCACACAGGTTTCAAAGGGAAGTTTATTTCTTGTCATATTCTCTCAGTTAAATAGAAACAGTGAAACCATAGGAAAGGGGGAGCCCCTGTGTCACTCAACAGGAAGAACATCCCCACCAAAAAGAATGGAAAAAAAGACATGAAAGATTTTCTCCCAGAGTGCACCCAGAAGTGACACTGTGCTCTCACACCACACAAAATGGCCATCAAATCCTCTTCATTGCTTTCTTCCTTGTACTTAGTCACCCTCAAATCCTTTTCTCAGTTCTCCTTCCAATGAAACCAGGCCAGACAAGCAGCCTCCCCGTACAGAGCTCCTCCCTCCCTCCTCTTCCTTCTCCTTAATCACCAATAGCTTTTGAAATCCTTGGTCAAGCCCAACAAAGCAGAGCTCTCGCAGTGCACAGGATTAATGCAAGTTGGTGCTGGCTGGAGGACAGGGCTGGTGCTGGAACAGGAGGTCCCTCTGCCTGGCAGCAGCTGGCGACTCAGCCAGCACGGGCTACTGACCACTGAGCAGACATGTAGCTCCAAACAAGCCCCAGCACATGCCAAACCTTGGCCAATGGGTACCACAGAGGAAGGTGGAAGGGAGCCAGGAATGGAAAAGCATAAAGCAGCATGGATACTGCGGGATATTGTGGGTGAAAAGCAGGGACGTGGAGAGCTCCCTACAGCCACATTGAATGCGAGCCTGTGGGACAGGACTGGTTTAGCCTCTGAGCTCGTCTTGGACAGTTGTTTTCTTTTACACCAGAATATGCTCTATCGGCCCTTACCTGCAGAGGTCACTTCCCTGAGCCACGCTCCCACAGCTCCGGCGCAAGGCCTTACAGGAACATTTCCACCAGTAAACACCCACGGAAACTCAGCAAGCTCAGTGCAAACGTACAGGTGCTAAGCACCACGAGCACAGCGTAAGGCAAGGACAGGGACATCTGAACTGCAGCCAGCAAAGCCAAGACCTCAGATCTATGACAGGAGCACATCTTCGAGGCTCATCAGTTTACATCTGCACCAGGGATTTTCCTCTTCCTTTTTCCCCTCGTCTTTGAACAGCTGCCTGGGGCAACAGGACACTGCCTCCAGAGGCTCCTGGCAACAGACAGACCAGTCACGAGAATTACTAAACCAGCGGGTGCTCCATAAAGGACCCCAAGAAAACGGGGAAGGGAGCTGTTGAGAGGCAAGTGCCTGAACCTCGCTGTGATGTATAAATGAGTCACCTAACAACCTGGCAGGTAGACAAGGAAAGTCAACAATGACCACATTCATTCTCCACAGAGAACAGCTGCTGTGCAAAAGAAGTGCTGATGACAGTATCCCACTCACTACAGCCGTCCCACTCCCTCTCCTCTACAGAAATTATGTCAAATCTCAGTGCTGTAAAATAATCCCTTGGAGCAGCAGAAAGAGAGCCTGCCAGATGACTAACCCAAGCCACCAGTGACCAAACTGACAAGTTGAGAGCTATTTTTATACTCACTCTCTCCTGATTTGCATTAACTCTGTCTCTCCTTGCCCTCCCCTCCCCTTCAAGGACCTTCAAGGTCTGCAGCACAAACCCATCCCCATTGCCAAAGAATACGTAATTCTACCACTCACTCCTCAGCTTAGTTAAAAGACAACAGAGGGAGAAAGGGAGAAGCAAAACTGTGTGCCCTTGGTCGCCCTCTGAAAAGGAAAAGAGTAACACGGAAACATTACTGAGATGAAAGTCAACAAAGCATGTACCTCGCTTGTTGACTGAAATGAAAATCAGAGGTAGCTATTGTAAGCAACATCCTCTAACAGAGCAGCCACCCCACCCGGACACCTTAATGCGTGCCCCAGGTATACAAGGCTGTGCAGGAAGCCCAGCCCAGTTTAACTGCTGCTGCACAATCTTCAGGTCCTTAGAAGAACCAAAACCCCAACTATTTTTATGGCACACACAACAAAGCATAGTTGGCAGATAAAAAGCAATGATCGGAACTTTGTGATCAGTTTGGAAGCCACACTTCCCTTGAAGCTCTGTACTCAGAACCGACCAGGGCAGACTCAGAGCAATACACTTGGAGGGGTGGCACAAAGCATTCATAAGCCCCATTAATTTGGATGCAGGCACTTGGTTTCTCAGGGCCAGGCCTTGTGTTCAGCCCTTCTCAGGGAAGTTCTAGATGAAAGGAAGCCTTAGAAGCAGTAAATGGGCACCTGAGGTTCCGCAGCAAGACCACTAAGAACAGGATTTACCCACACAAGACATGCTGGCGCTGCGGTTTCAGCTGCCTATTTACTTGCCACCACTCCAGGATGAGCGCAGCTTCCTGTACAGACACAAGTTATATACACGCAACATAGCTTCAAGTTCTTCAGCTGGAGAGTGGCTGTTTCATACCCCAAACTGCTTCTCTGGTTTTCAAACCCTTCTCCTCCTCATCCACGTCACTTAGATCCAACTGTAATTCTTTATTTCAATATCCCTGACTTTCTTCCTTCTGTAGATGTGAGTATGGGCTTATTATTTTCAAGGAGAAATGGGGAAGACGGGTAATGATGCAGCAGATAAAAGTGAACAGGACTACACACCTATCCCACAAATGGTCTTTGCTAGCAGAGGTAAAGACTACTTGCTCCTTATCTTCACAAAGGTTTGACACTCACCTCTGGTTAACTGATGTCACACCTCACTCTTGTAAAAGAGAAAGTGAGTTTTTACAGAATGAAAGCCAAGCACCTTACTAGCTGTCTGAGGAGGCAGGGGCAACTCCTCCCTCAAACAATGCCTGTGAGAAGCTAACCTCCTGGCTGAAGTGATCTGAGACTTGCAGGGAGTCAGAATCCAGAAGACACTCAAATATTACTAATGCAAGAGATAATCATGTGCTTTCTACTCCTTTAAAGCCTCCTCCTCCCTCCCTTCTCTAAACAAGTCCCTCTTCACCCTCTTCAGCTCTTCCATCTCAACTGGAAGCTACTTGCGTAGCAGGGACCTTAAAAGAACATTTCTTTTGTTTCATGAAGTTACTCTGCATATAGAAAGACTTGTAGCTGGAAAAAGGGAACGAAAATACCTCTCCAGCACTAAACCACCCTGCAGTACACATTCATATGGCATCCTGCCTGGTCCGCGAGGCTCAGATCTCCTCTGCCAATGGCTCTTTGGAGAATTTCAGTTAATGTTGTGTGGAGTAGCCCATACATTTGGTTAAAAAGACTTGGGAAAGAGCTTTAAAATACAAATAAGACTTCCAAAGTCAGCTAATGAAGCATGCCAAGCTCTTCTCCTGGTCTGAGTGTTCAGCAGCAGTTTCACATTGACATTTAGTTTGAAGACAAAAAAGTGGCATGTTGTCTCAGTGAGGTTTCCCACTTCCTTACTGAGCAGAATTTGATGAACAATATATTAACTCAGGCAGCCTTCTCTTCTGCAGCTGCTGCCACTTTATTAAAACAACACAAGTAGCATTTCAGCAATGTTGCTTTGCCAAGCACTACAACAAAGCAACAGCTGGGAAGAGCCAGGAATTTATGCATCACTGAACAGGGAATGTCAGCTAAGAAGAACATACACCTTTTGGGGACCTCCCAGTCCTAACAACTGCCAGCAAGGATTCAAGAAAGTGCCTGGTCTGCAGCCAAAACAACCTATCCAGAGTAGGAGCCACAAAAGCACCATACAAAGACATCCCAGCTTGGCAAAACACACCTTTCACCACAAAAGGACACTTGTTCAAAAACGAGCTAAAGACCTGCTGTGGGGCCCAAGGAGCAGATATATACACAGAACGCCTTCAGCCCCCAGGCACCACTTCTTGCCCCTGCCTCTTCGCTGCTAGCCTGCTCTGCTCCATGCTGCCCACGAGCTCTCCCACCTGCCCACATTTTAGATGGAACTGGAATGAAGCTGGTTCTGTTTTCAGCCATGTCAATTTAAAGCATATTACTGAGCACGGGCCTGGGATGGTTATTTGAACACGCTGGGTGCTGTCAGCAAGGAGAACTTTCAGTTTGTGTCAGAAGGGACTAAAAAGAACCACTTGTAGCACTCAACACACACCTTTACCTTAAACCACTGAATGCCATTTGAAGTTAACATGCTTCAGAGAGAAAGAAAAAGATACTTCCCTTGAGTATCCAAGAGTTCCAAAGTAAAAACAAATAGAATGCCTGACTGATTAAAATACTGGTGAGTCAGACCACCAGTTGCTATTCCAGGATGCTCACAGCCTTCACCTCCTCCTCTTTAACCAGTTTTAGCCACTTGTCTGTGCAAGAGGCTCCTGTACAGCCGTGTTGGGCTCCTCTCAGTCCCCGGGGCACTGTCAAGTGCTGCTGCACACAGCTTTACCTGAAGATCACCAGGTAAAGCGGAACCTTCTACCTAAACCACCACAGGACTGCCTGCTTGAAGGATTTCACTATCAGCCAGTTCATGAGTTGTGTTACAAGAGATAGTAAGTATGCAAACACGGACTTTAAAGTGGTTTGATAGTAAATCCTTCAAAATCCTGTTTCAGCCATTTGTATTGCTTACTGTAAACACCAGGATAATGAGCTTTCACTGTATCTTTAGCTGCCAGACATCCACATACTGCGTGGTTTGGTAACAAACTATGGAAGAAAACACTCGACTGGGTTTAACCATCAGCAGAATTTCTGAAAGTATCTAAACACACCTCTCCATGTGCTCAAGCAGGAGCTGGAGAACACTCACCCTGGAACAATTCTTTTCATGTTGTTGAACAAAGATGGGAATCGCACCATTACCATTGTTCAAAAACACCAATGAAACCCCGCTCATGAAAAGAAGTAGCTGATTTTTCCTAACCGCTCGGTAAACAAGGATAACAGAAAAAGCATCAGAACAACCTTCACCTGGATGAGGTTCTGCTCTCCAGCCTGGCTCAGATGCTCATACACAGATTTTCAGGACATCCTAGGTTTAAGACCTACTTGTGGAATGAAGCTGTTTCCTAAATATGAGCCCATCCTATGAAGACAGGCTGAGAGAGCTGGGCTGGTTCAACCTGGGGAAGAGAAGGCTCCTTAAGGGGAGACCTCAGAGCAGCTCCAGCACCTAAAAGGGCTCCAGGAAACCTGGAGAGGAGCTTTGGACATGGGCCTATAGGGACAGTACAAGGGGAATGGCTTTAACTGTCAGAGGGGAGACTGAGATGAGCTCTTGGGCAGAAGTTCTTCCCTGGGAGGGTGCTGAGGCGCTGGCACAGGGTGCCCAGAGGAGCTGTGGCTGCCCCATCCCTGGCAGTGCTCAAGGCCAGGTTGGATACAGGGGGTTGGAGCAAGCTGCTCTGGTGGAAGTTGTCCCTGCCCATGGCAGGGGTTGGAGCTGGAGGAGCTTTAAGATCCCTTCCAACCCAAAGCAGGCTGTGGTTCTATGAAATTATATAAAAAAAAAATTACAACAAAGCACCTAGATGGACAACTTGCAGCAGGAACTACAAACACACATTCAAATCACCTTTGCCCAAGCCAGCATGACTGAATTTTCAGCAGTTACTGCTACAAACTGATTTGCAGCTTTAAATGTTCAAGCACATTTACAAAATACCATATAAGAAGAAAGGCTGCAATGCTAGGCAAAAGCAAAAGTTTAGTTCAACTTAGTATGGACACAAGTATGTCTATGTAATCTTAATTTACAGCTGGTCCTGTGAATTCAACTACGATGATTCTGTACTACAGAAATATGAACTGATTGGAGTAGTTTCTAACTGTCCATTCTGAGCAAACTTCCACATTAACCAGAGAAGAGAACTGCCTTTTAGATAAGACAAGGGCCATACTCTTCAGAGCCCTGATGCCACTAAAGAATGAGCAGCAAAGCCCAGTTTCCCAGAGGCTGAAGTGATGTGTCTAGTCCTCACAGGCCTTCTCCTGGTCCCCCTGACCTCAAGCATCTCCAGACCCTTCCATAACTCCAGTCTCATTTACCCTCAGGCCAGCCACTCTTCCTGGAACTTGGAAGTCTTTGTGTCTTCCAGACCATTGTCCCTCTGCCTCTACCAACAGATCTGACACTTGCCAGCAAACTTCAAAAGTCAAAGAGGCAACACAGTCATGTATGCCTCCACCCTCTTAGCAGCAGGGACCACATCTCTGGTACCACTAAAGCTCAGCTCGACCTTCACAGTTTAACACTGACGTAAGATTCAGGACAGCGGCAAAGTTCATTAATTCCAATGATGCCAAATCAGGTCCCAGAAATCCTTAAGGGTTTGTGGCCCTTACATGTTTGTTTGTTCTGCTCCTTCTTCACAGATGCTATACAAAGATTCCCTCTCTTACACGGTTAAAATTTAATAGTTAATAGCAAATGACTCATTCCAAAGGAATCTGGTGGCTGTGCCAATAAGAAATTTTAACTCAGTTAAAATGCAATAAAGCAGCACATCACAGACATGGATTTCAAAGCCTGACTCGATTATTCTTATCACCAATGTTACAACAAAGAAGGTGCAAGTTATTACTCATCAAAGAGTTCAGAGAGCCAGCTGAAAAAGAAATGCAGACGTTGTTTATAGATGCTGTTTTCAGACTGCTGCTTCTTACATGCGCAGTGCCGAACACATGTTCCTAATGCAACCAATTAAAGGAGACAGGAAGCAACTCAGATCAACCACAGCAGCAACTTCTTAATCACTAAAGAAGCGGTTTAACCTTTTGCCAGAGAGAGAAAAGAAGAATCTCATCAAAGAGGAGCACCTCAGGCATGCGACAGGCGAGCAGCCCCCGAGCCTCACGTCTTGGCTGTATGTCGTGATTAGCTGGTCACAGCCTGGGATCACCCACCCGTTCTCCTGGGCAAGAAGTGGCTCCTGCGAGCGGCACCCCTGAACACGGCAAAGGCTCCGGCATCACCCCAGGGCCGGGAACCGGGCAGCTGCGGGGTCGAGGAGAGGAGCTGAAGGCGGAGAAGGGACATCGGGGCTGTTACAGAGCACACGGGGAGCGCGAGACGGCGGGAGGAGCCGCTCCACTCCGGCCGGCGCTCCCAAAGCCGTTCCCGCGAAGGAAACCGGCCAGCGCGCTCCCTCACGCCCTCCTCCCGGCGCTGGCCATATCGGACACACGCGCCCTAGGGCTCCCGCCCCAACCCCGCGGCCCGGACCTCGGCTCCCGCCCCCCGCGCGGCCGCACCTACCGCTACGGTACAGCACGGTCCGGTCCGGTCCGGTACAGTACAGTACAGTACAGTACGGGCCAGTACGTGCCGGGCCGGGAGTGCAGCACGGAGCCGCCGAACGCAGCACCACAACCTCCCCGGCGGCGCCCCCCTCACTGACAGGCAGCGGCCGGCCCCGCCCCCGCGCCGAGGCGCAAGCCAATCAGCGCCGCCTCCGCCGGGCCTCGCCCCGCCCCTCCGCC
>JANRGW010012220.1:0-15933 GCA_024733675.1 Psilopsiagon aymara | reverse complement strand
CAAGATTTTGCCAGGCACAGAGGTGAAGCTGACTGCTCTGTAGTTCCCCGGCTCATCCATTTTCCCCTTCTTGAAAACTGGGGTTATATTTCCCTTTTTCCAGTCATCGGGAACTTCACCTGACTGCCATGATTTTTCAAATATGATGGACAGCGGCTTAGCAACTTTATTCTCCAGCTCCTTCAAGACCCACAGATGAATTTCATCATGTCTCATGGACTTGTGTAAGTTCATGTTCTTAAGATGGTCTCAAACCAGATCCTCTCCTACAGTGGGCCCAAGGTCTTCATTCTCACAGTCCCTTTGTCTGCCTCCCAAGACTTGGGTGGTGTGGTCAGAGCATTTGCTGGTGAAGACTGAGGCAGAGAAGTCATTAAGAACCTCAGTCTTCTCCAAATCCAGGGTAGGCAGTTTTCCCAATAGCTTCTGGAGAGGGCCCACGTTGTCCCTAGTCTGACTTTTATTCGCTACGCACCTGTGGAATCCCTTCCTGTTACCTTTAACATCCCTAGCAGAGTTTAATTCTAACTGGACCTCAGCTTTCCTAACCTGGTCCCTAGCTTCCCAGACAACATCCCTGTATTCTTCCCAGGCTGCCTGTCCTTGCTTCCACCTTTTATTAGCCCCTTCTTTCTCTCAAATTTTCCTCAGCAACTCCTTGTCCATCCAAGGTGTCCAGGCCCTCCTGCAGCAGTTCCTTCTAGTCAGGATGCAACACTCCTCAGCTTGCAGCAGATGGTACTTGAATATCAGACAACAGTCTTGGGCCCCCCTGCCCTCTAAGGCTATGTGTTGTGGAACCTTACTAAGCAGGCTCCTGACGAGGTCAAAGTCTGCTCTCTTGAAGTCCAGGGCAGTGAGTTTGCTGCACACTCTTCTCACTGTCCTGCGGATCTCAAATTCAACCATCTCGTGATTGCCACAACCAAGGCTGCCCTGGAACTTCACATTTCCAACCAGCCCTTCCCTGTTGATGAGCGCAAGGTCAAGCATAGCCCCTGTCCTTGTCAGCTCCTCTGTTACTTGCAGAAGGAAGTTGTCTTCCACTCAATCGAGGAACCTCCTGGATTGCTTGTGCCGGGCTGTACCGTCCCTCCAACAGATATCAGGGTGGTTGAAGTCCCCCATGAGAACAAGGGCCTGTGAGTGTGAGGCTGTTCCTATCTGTCTATAGAGCGCTTCATCCACAGAGTCCTCTTGGTCAGGCGGTCTGTAACAGATTCCCACAATAATGTCTCTCTTCTCTGTTTTCCCTTTAACCCTGACCCATAAACTCTCTGTTAACTGCTCACCTGTCCCCAGACAGAGTTCCATACTCTCCAGCCTATCCCTAACATAAATAGCAACTCTCCCTCTCTGCCTGCCAGGGCTATCTTTCCTAAAGAGCCTGTAACCTTCCATTCCAACACACCAGTCACATGTTTCTGTGATGCCCATTATACCATACACCCATAGACGTGGACACATCTCTAATTCCTTGTGTTTGTTCCCCATGCTATGAGCGTTTGTATAGAGCCATCTGAGCCGAGCTCCAAATGAAGCCGCTCTTTGGCTGGAGTGGCTGGAATAGCTCTACATTGCTCCAAGTATTTATTATAGGTGCTGGCAACTGACTGTGTGTGTTGGGATGGAATGATGCCCCCTCCCCTAACACATCTAGTTTGTTGATATGATAGGAACCACTGAATTTTAAAATTGCTTGTTTTAGGCCCATTAATTTTTATTTATTTTGTTAACCCTTACCTACATTTCAGTGAGTTACTGCTAACATTGTCACTGCATGACAACATCCTCCTTCTCTCCCCATGTTGTCCATATTTCTTTGCAAACATGGCCATTTACTTCTCATCCCTCCCAGAGAGACACAGGACTCAGCAACTTTACATGGTCAGGAAATTTACAATGGCTCAGCTGAAAACTGTTGCCTTTGAGAAGAGACTTACTGATGTGTTCCTGTTACACCAATAGGAACATATTTTCCCAAAGGTATAGTTGGACAGTTTATTTGCCAGGTACCAACTCCATCCTGGGGGAAACAGTAGGAAGCTCAACACATCCGATTTCCCCTGACATTACCCAGGCACTAAATGCCCATACATGTGCTTTGACATCTAGTTCTTAAAAAAAAAGTGATTTGTTAGATTCATCAGGGAATTGGCTTGAGACACATAACCTCTGGACAGCTACCTGGAACACAGTCAACTCCCCATTATCCATGAGTGAATTATTCAGCTGCAAACAGATCGTAAGATTGGTACAGGGATCCTCAGCTTGTTTCATGTAGTCTATGATAAACCCAAGAGCTTACAGGCTCACATGGGGCACTGCCTTCATGTTGTTATGCTGATACCTTAACTAGCCAAGAGAGAAACTTCCACTGAGCTCTCAAAGGCAAATCAGATGACAGGTCTCACACTAAGATACATAACACTAATGGATGTGCTATATTTTTACTTTCCTTGAATGACAGAATGGTTTGGGTTGGAAAGGACATAAAAGATCATCTAGTTCCAAACCCCTGCTATGGCTGGGACAGCTTCCACTAGTCCAGGTTGCTCAAAGCCCCATCCAGCCGGACCTTAAACACTTCCAGGGATGGGGCAAGAACAACTTCTCTGGGCAACCTTTCAAGTGCCTCACCATCCTCACAGTAAGAATGCTTACTAATTCCTAATCTAAATGTACCCTCTTTCAGTTTAAAGCCATTACCCCCTGTCCTATACTTGCTCTTATAATATTTCAAAATCTGGGACTTAGATGAGCTTCTGTCCATACTGAGCATGTAAGGTTTATTCCTAAGACAGGCAGCAGATATACCCCATAGTGCAGCCTGGGTGTAAGGCAATGTTGACAGCTGCAGGCTAGGACAAGAGGGCAAAATATGGAGAATTTCTACTAGAATTATAGATCCTCCCTTAAAGCTTCTCTTTTGGGAGAGTTTTTGAGGGTTTTTTTGGGTTTGGCTCTTTGTTTGTTGGGTTTTTTTTCCACATGTTGAGCTTCTGAACTCCATTAACAAAGGCTAAAAATATAAAGAATTAAAATTATTACTTTTTCATGAATTAAATTATTGAAATTGCTAAAGGATTCAGAGAAGGAGGAAAAGCATTCAGAATATAACTTCTGAAGAATTCTTGGGCATATGAAATGTAAATATACGGGAATGCTAGGAAAATCTGGGCAGACTCATGAGACTTACTAGTGGTAACAGGAAAATGCCTAATAGAAAGCATTATGTGACCTCACTTTTCAGGCAGGTACCACTCCTGGCTTTTCAGAACTAGTATTTTTTTATAATTTAAAAACTACAAATTCTGCAGTAGAAATGGCATTCACCTCATAATCTCTTCTAGAAAATATCATTACCCTTATATGTACTTTGGATTTCCAGCTGCACCAATCCCAATGCCTAACTGATGGATCATATTTTCTTTTCTAAATTAAGAGTACCCTGTGCTACCCAGCTTCTCCCAGTAGAAGTGAGTACTGCAGAGTTTTAAAAGACAAACATAGAAACAAACAAAAGCAGAACTAAAACATAGTCGGCTAAAAGCAGCATATGTGCTAAGCTTTTTTCATTAACACTGAATTGAAAATACAGACAGACTTGTGTTAAACATTTGGAAGTTTGTTATGCAACAGATTTTATCCTCCAGAACAATTTTAATTTTACTTCAATACCATCCTGACAGTTACATTTTTTAATGGCTATTATATTGAGAAGGCAAAAAGCATCAAAGTCCCTTCACTCAAGTGTTCACTCCTGACAGTGATTCCAGCCAAGTTGGAAAGATATCAAAATTGCAAGTCCTAGAACCAAGAATCTCACATATTGCCAAGAAAATGCCAATCATTAAGAGCCAAGGAAGCTCATCCCACTAAAATCAACAGAAGTCTCACCATTGAATTCTACAGCTACAGCCAGTGTCTAGCCATAAACTTTCCTTCAAGGCGCAACACCACCATGAGCCAAGCTCACTATTGGTATTAAACTGTAAATTTTCCACTTTAGCCAAGTAAAAAATCTGGACCCATGAATGAACCTTCTTTTTAATACATGCCCTGATCATAGCATATTGCTTCAAGAAGGCATTCTGCCTTGGCTATATGTTACTTCACTGCTTCACTATGTCAATGCAGTAGACTTCCAGATAACTTGTTTTGTGAATATCAATGCATTTCTATTTAATTCATGAAATTGTATAGGATCTTTTAGGTAGATAATTTAATGCTTGCCAACTTCCATTAATTTTTAACTAGATTTTCTAGCCCGGAAGACATACTGAAACATTCTAATTTCAGATCAGGTAAGTCTATGTTTTGATTAAAGAGCCAATTTTTTTTCCTTTCATTGTGATACGGATGATTAAATTTCTCTGCTAATTATCTGTATCACCTCAGAACACCCTGTGCCTGACATAAAATATTTCAACAAAATAAGACTACATTTAATTGCATTACTCCTTTTTTTTATGATGAGAAGTTGATATAAGCCTGTCAATTCACTTTGAGTTCTCTACCTTGAGGGCAATGTCAATGCTTCTTGCTGTTGGATGATGTTCCTTCCACATCTGCAGATATTCCTTGCTCTAGTTTTCAGTGGACTTTCAGTGGAATTTCACTAGAGTGGATGACCAAATCTTGCAACATGGGCATTGTAACATACAATTTATTCTTCCTGGGTGTATGCAGTAAGTTAAACTAAAATTCTCAGCTGTTAGAGATTAGGTACCTAAGTCTTTTTTTACAAAGAACCTCTAGCTTGGTTGGTGTGAACCAGTTGTTAGGACGGCGTTAGGAGTTCATAAAAGTCGAAGATTTAGTTAATCAGTTTCACAAATAACTTAATTTTCATTATTTGAGTTTATGAAAGTGTGAATTCTGTAGGTCAGGGCCTGATTTTTATCACATTTATAAAATGCTGGAGCAAACAGGGGCCTGACTTCTATTCAACAATACAAAATTTTCCAGTAGAATAATTGGTGGGGTTTTTTTCATCGTTAGTAAGATGGGCCCAGACCATGAGTTTGTCTCTGAATGCCTAAAACATTCAGGAAGAACAGTCAAGGATCTAATTGCTTTTGTCAGGTTTCAGCTCTAAATCAAGGTATTTAGAATGCAAACAATAATGTACATCATCATTTTGCTTTCAATTAAAAACTCACTGCTGCCAAATATGGGACCAGCGCTTTTCCTAGTGGAAGCAAAAGGAGCTTTGGAGAAGTTATTATTATTTTTTCTAGATATCAGGTTAGGCTGCCAGCTTTGGGGTAGAAGAACCAAAGTTTAAACCTGCCTCAGACTTTATTTTCATTAAAAGATATGGTCATAAGCTCTAGTTTACTTGGAATCATAATACATCTTCTTAATTTACTTTCTGAGGCATCCGATTGAGTGTAATTTAGATGCAGTCATTTAAATGTGGGGAAACAGCTAAGTAAGGAAAATGGCATCCACGCAACAAATGCCTGGAAAGCAGCAAAGAGCAAGCTGTAGAAGTCCCATCAAAAACAATAAGGATTATGTCATCCTTCACTTACGAAGACACATAGATCTAAATGAATAAACCAAATCTACTGACTGAAATGGGTTTTAGGAAACTCAGCTACTTGCACTCATTATGGAGAGGTGAGTGGGACCTCTGCACTCCCTTAACTGATGCAGGTGCTGAACATTAAAATAAATAGCAGTAACACTGTTTTGCTTCAGTACAGTGATGCAGAGGTCAGATTGCTGAGGCATTCTACACACAGATATGAGAAATAATACCCTTTTGCTTGCCCAAAACTCTGTAATTACTCCTGAGGAGTAATAGCCCAGGCACTCACCTGGCTCCTGAGTGACCACCCTGCACAGACAAGCACCAAAGCCTCAGCTATCCCTTTGGAGCAAAAGTCCGTGTCTGGAATCTGTGAGGAAAAGATGGCATGAGATGGGATCTGATCATTGTGTTGCCATTACAGCTCCTTCACATGTGGCACAGCAGAGCATAATTTCAAACAGCCTTTTGGGTGCTGCCACCTCTAGCAAGCATATTCCCTGGCCGATCCCAAAATCAAGGGATGTTTAAAATGTATTTCCCAGAGCAGCAGTGAGCAAGGGATTCTAGCCAATGCTGTTGGCAGGAGGAGATGTTGAGCTCTAGACTCAGTGGACAAGTGAAGGCTATGCCTGTGATGAAAAGCAGGATGCTTGTCTGGAATGCAGAGTCTCTTTGTGATTTCGCGTGCCTTTATTATCTATTTTGTTTTCTATTTCAGTATTACTTGTTCTCTTTCTTTTTTATCTGAGAGAGGAATAGAGTTCAGTGGTTGGCTTGGCAAGAGGATATTATAGGGAGGTTTTTGCATAACAAAATATAATTAGAAAATGTAAATATAACATAACTCCATTACTGCAACGAACAATAACTACAACACAGGCCACTCTGGCTCTCCAATAATTCATCATCCAAATTATATACCACGTCTCCATCAGACAGTCCTTTTCCATGAAATTCGTCTTGCCTTGTCATGGCTGAAAAACAAAACCAACTTATTAAATATCAGTACAAGTGAAACAATGAAGCCCAGTGTTTGGAATACAGCAAAAGAAAACATTTCAAAGTACAGCTAATTAAAACCTTCTCTTACAGACAAAAATATATTTTTATGCTGAAATTTTTAAGAAGAAATTACTCTGCATGAGTACCTTGGGTTTGAAATGCAACCATTTTGCATCATGGCGGTTAATATGCCATTAACTCTTTCTACAGGCTTGGATCTCTGGTTAAATGATATTTGCTTTCAACTACTGTACTCTTTACCTGGTGTATTATACACATGCTAGGTATAGAAAATATGAGTTGCACAAGGAATCTTAACCAGAAAGGACAAGGCATGAAAAGCCAAAGTACAGTTACAAGACAGCAAAAATTTCTCCCCCTCCAAATACAATCAAATGCACAAACAAAAAGAAAACATCAATATTTGTGGAAATTTTAGCCACAAATTTTTTACTTCTCAAAACCTGCAAATTGGTCTCAAAATTGTTCAGTTTGAAAGGATTTTATTCAGTATATATTAAGCCACTAGTTTCCAGAGAAGCTGAGTCGTGTAAGCATCCAGTAACTGTTGTATCAACAACAGTGGATTCTTTGGAAGGAAGAACCACCCTACAGGAAGACCTGGTCAGGCAGAAAGAGTGGGCTAACAAGAATGTTCCTCATGAAGTTCCATAAGGACAAGTTCTCTTTCACCTGGAAAAACACAATCAAGACTGCAGCACAGTGTCGGATCTACCTGCCTTGAGAGCAGCTCTGTGGAAAGGGATCTGGGGGTCCTGATGGCCATAAGCTCAAGAAGAGTAAACAGTGTGTGCTGCTGTGGCAAAGAAAGCCAGCAGGAGGCTGGGTTACATCAAGGGCATCACCAGCAAAGATGAAGATGCCATCATCCCACCCAGTGCTTGTTAGGCCACATCTGGAATGCTGTGTTACATTTTGGTCCTGGCTATGCACAGAAGACCGCTGGGAAGAAAAAAAAAACAAAACCAAAAAAGACAAAACACCAAACCCCAAACAAACAAAAAAACCAAAACCAAACCAAAAAAAAAATGAAAAAAATAAAAAAAGCAACCAAAAAAACCCAAGCAAAAAAAATCCCCCAAACCACAAACAAGCTAAACATTTATTTATTTTAAAAGAAAGACTTTTGTAACCAACACTTGCATATTTTACATAGGAAAAGCTATTGACTTCTGTGATAGCTACCTGCTAGATGTTTTACAAAGTGAACCCATCCAAATTATAATTCATAAAATAAAAAAGGAAGCACTATACAAGTGGAATCACAGATTCCAAGGATGAAATGGTGGTAATTTCAAAATGTAAACAGCACCTTTTAGAAATCCGTGCTGCAACAGGACACAGAGATCAAGCACATTGCAGAAGCAGGAAAAACATTACCACAGTAATTCTTCAATGGAAATACATGGAGCAAAAGGAATTAGAAGACCTAGAGGCCTAAACCAGGACATAAGTGGAATTTAGATTTTGGGTCTAAAGCTGAAATCATAAGAATTACTACTCAGCCCTCAATCAGCCTGATATCACTTCAGCTCCATTGGCATTAGGATTTGTGACCTGCAAAGTTGTCCTGGGCTCATAAGCACCTTGGCCCCTAAACACAAATGTCCTGTTTTGAACAGACATAGTGTTCCAAAGCTTGCCTGTGTGCTTTGGGTTGCCTGCAAACAGCATCCAGCAACCACTCTATAGATTCTGGAAGCAATTTTTAGGGTGAATATGACATTTTCTCAATATTTTACTAAGGGACAAAATTTGTCTTTTTATGTCTGCTACTGTAGATAGAAGTGGATTGAGATCCTAACCTTAGGCAGCATGTTACTCTCTTTCACTTCCACACAAATGCTTGCTATCTCCTTGAAACTGAAGTGTTCAGTGTTTTTACAGAATGCAAAGGAAGTAACTTCTGAACTGAAAACAGGTCTTACAACTCTGAACCAAAGTCAGAGTGGAGCAATTTGCTGTTACTCCAAGTGCTGCATGAGGATGGCCGTTACAGTTGTCATGCCTTACTCCCTCTTAAAATCATTGCAATGTGCTTTTTTTTAATTAAATAAAAAGTAGGCACATTTTGGTAAAAGGAATGAATCTGTTCCCTAGTCAGCTGTAACATAAAGCCTGTTAAAGCAGTTGTTCTGATACTATTTCCCTCTTTGTAAGAGAATTTGAAATCAAAGGTACTTATGAGATAGGAGTTCAGTATTGTGTTCTCTTTTTCCTGATGTTCCTCAGGCTGCTCTTGCTGTGCAATAAATACTCCATCCATCCTGTTTTCCGCTGAGTCTGACTTCTGTGTGAATTTATGCATCAGTGAAGTGAATAAATTAGACGTGAGCTGAGATGATGGAACATAAGAGAAATTATTTTCTTTCCTTTATAAGTCCCACAGATTCATTCTAATGCCACAGCTATTGTTTTTAAAAATTAAAATGGAAGACTACCAGTTGAGTTAACACAATAGCTCTGCAATGCCTAGAGAACTGATTCAGAACCAGGCCCCTAAACACAGGTGCTTCTTCTTTCCTGTGCATTACAGAAAAAGAGAGTGATTCCAAGTCCTCTATGAGAGGCACTGCACAACCCCCACATTGAGCAGTTTCTATTCATGACCCAGGTCCTTTTCTCAATTTCCCCATCTACCCCCAAACCTTTTAAATGGCTTATCTTTGAAAATGATCAGCCTACCTTTCAGATTTAAGTTTCCCAAATTACTTTCCACTGCTTGTTTCCATTTTCTCTATCAAAAGTATGTTTTTATTAAAATAGCCCATGGTCTACAGTGCTCAATTCTCAGGATCGAGCTAACAACAAAGATCTGCATGTCTTTAGATACCAGGTTTACATCATAACAAAGTGGAAATCTGCTTGCTTCCCCACAGGTTGCACAGTTCTAGCCTCTAAATGTAAAAGGAACTAAAGCGCAGTAACATTTTTATGAATACAGAAGCAATTAAGTAATGGACATAAGTTTGTAAATCTTATTAATTACTGAGGATCGATAAAGCACAAAAGAAAGATGGTTCAATGAAGACTTGTCATGTCCGCTGATATTGCTGCATGGCCTCAGGCAAGACATGGTCTAGTTCTTGAAATGTCTATAAATGGCCCACTGACTTTAACAGGGCTGAATGCCAGGGAACACCTAAAGCAGGGCCGCTCCAAGAGGGAGAATGAGCCAGGAACCAAGGGTGACACAGAGCAAGCCCCTACTGATACGGCACTGTCCCACAGCATCTGAGCAGGACCATGGTGGTAACAGGTCCTTCCATGAAGTGTAATGGTGTGTCAGGTAGCCTATTCAGCTAGCTCCAGCAGGAGACCAGTCTGGAGACCAGCTTCCAACACTGTAGGTTTGGGGACAATCCAGGGAGGGCAGTCAGTGCCAGGACAGCAGGAGACAGGATTAGGCTCACGGACATCTACAGCATAGTTCAGGCAGGCCCTGGACACAAGCTTAAACAGAAGTCCTGGGCCATGAGCAGAGAATACGGGCAGAGGTCCAAGATGCGGCTGATCAGGGCAATTCAGAACTGTTAGTGCACTCACAACCAAAGTGCCAAAAAGCCTTTGAGGACCAAGATATTAGCTTCTTTGTGCATCAGTCCAAGAAAAAATTAGAACACTACTATAGCTCTATTCCAGGATTATCCTTAGAAAACCCATACTGATCTCCAGGATTTGTCCTAGTAATATCACTTAGAGGCCAAAAGTAAAAGTTTTGTACCGTAAAAAAAAAAGAGCTTGCCTAGCAATAATGCAACTGTTCAGCTGCATACTCTGCTCTTGAATGTTCATTAATGAAAAGGAAAGAAGATTACATCAAATGTCAGAATTCGCAGGTCTGCTTGCACCCATCAGACCCATCCGACCCCTCCAGGCACTGAGCAGGGTCCATGCAGCAGCTGTATAGCCTCTGCCTTCCATAACCAGCCTTACTCATGAAGCTTACAAACCAGAGATGTATTATCTTCCTTGTGGAAGAGTCCTGTGCCTCCCAAAGAGACCTGAAATCTCAAATGGCAGGAAACATGGGATTCAGGACATCAAGGATGGGACCTCCATGAAGTTCTACTTCAGCACAGATGGGCTAGTTGGGAACAATAAAAAATACCCTAAACCCTAAATCACAAACACTCGTCAGGTAATTCTCTCCGCAGTTTCACCTCCCAACCTGAGTTTGAAATGGTTTCTGCTTTCACATTTCCCAGTGCAACCAGAATTTGTCCCTCCTAAGAAAGTAGAGCATAAAGTTCCCATAGAGACTGACCCAGTGACTGGGACCTGTAAGACCTGAATTACTGGGACAAACACCAAACTTTGATTTCTCCTAAGGAGATTTTGAAGTGAAAGGCTGATGAGGTTGACTCCACTTGACTTTGAGAGAAACCTCCCTGTTCAGAGCAATTACTGGACTATCCACCAGTATGGTGGTCTTCCTTTTCCACCTACCCAGCATTCAAATATCCAAACATTTTTCTTTTTTCTTTTTTTCATTTTAAAAAAGATTTCTTCCCAAACACAAGCAGCTGACTCTCCTCTGCCTGCTTTGTAGTTGTTGCCCCTGAGATGAACTGTAGAGCCATGGGCACATTAATTAATCATACACCTTTCACCACTGATCATTGTTGCCGACCCAATACCTTTCACCACTGATCATTGTTGCCTACCCAATTTTCCCAGGGACTTACTTTAACTCCAAAATTGATGGTGAAATAAATAGACAAATAAATCAGACAGCCAGAAATATCTCCCCTTCTATTACCTGATGCTCTGAGATATACTGGTTTCCTCCTCATCTCCAAATTTAGTCTTGACCAGTGGGCAGCTCAGATAGTATTAAATCTCCATGCCTCTTTCAGGTTACCCATATATAACACTATCATGACATAAAAGCAACCTGCTGGCTCTGGAAAACTACACTGCTATTGGAAAGAGCTTTTTTCATTTCAGGGCTTTTCACCATAACCTTCTAGAACACCAACATGTGGATACACAACTTCATAGCAAAAATATCTGAGTTTTGTCAGCACAACAGCTCTCAGCATGGCTTTCTTGTTCGCATTCCCCCTGGGAGCTCCAAAGATGACTACAGGGGAGATGCAAAAGTAGCCCACACACTGTCATCAGCTGCTTGTAACATGCTCCTGGCACTGTCACGCATACTGACAGTAGCTCCCCACTGTGCTGGAAGGTGCTTTTTGAGCACTGCTAAAATCTGGACACAGGGTCAGAATAAAGACCTACTGAGCATTGTCCAGTAAGCCATTAATTTTCTTTTTGGAACTAATATGTTTGACATAGCATTTTCTGGTAATAAACAGAACCTGGCAGACCAAAAAATCATGAGCAAGGAGAAAAATTTGAAATGGCATGATGAAGGCAATAAACCTTCATTATCAGTCCATTCAACAAAGGAAAACAACAAATGAGAAATGGCATTAAAAATGAGACAAATCTTCAGCCAGCACAAGTCAACACAACTCCATTCAGGTCAGAAAACTTACACTGATTTACATTAGAAGAACATCTGGCCTCATATACCTTATGATTCATTACAGCAGGATTAGCTTCTATGGGTATCACCTTACAACTCCAGGATCACTCTTGCAGAGATGATGTCAAAACACCGTCTGTCACAGATATGTGTATTTGCAACTATTACTAAAAGCTAAAGAAAACAACAAATGAGCCTCAAAATCCCAGTACACACTTAGAAATCAGATGCACCGTCATTTCATGCCTTGACTGCAAGTAGCGGCATCCGCATTTAAAGCATTCAGTAAATATATGGCACGCAGCCTGACTGGCAGAGAAAGAGCAGGAGCTGTAGCCCCTCAGGGGCTATTCCCTGGCTGCGAATATATTGCTGGAGACCTCAGGCCTTGCTAGAAACAAGCTGTTGGAGGAAAAAGAGGAGATCTGTTGTGCAGATGGCTCCTGTCAATCAGTTGTTAGCTTATTCCTGATGTTCAGAATTACTCCCACTGCAGAAGCTTTTCATCCCCCCCCAAAAAAAAACTCTATTCAAAAATAGACCTGTGTAAAGTTCTTTCTAATGGAGCAACTCTTGGCAAAATAATTTAGGGAACAATTTACAAAGCAAAGATGCCTGACTGGAAAGGTGACACAAAAAAGTATATAGTCTTGAGGATGAAGTGTGTATGTGTTATATAATGTAATGGAAAACTTCCTTGGGAATAACAAGAACTTAACATCTCTGGCTGGTCATAAAGTCAGTGATGTAATTTTGCTATCCAGTAGAGGGCAAACTTAGTCTATATATTCTCAAAGTGTTCCTAAGACAGTCAACAGCAGATATTCAGACATGTTTATCTTTCATTTGATAACCTATAAAGATATGTAGCAACCTGCAGCACCAGAACTTATAAGATGAAACAGCATCAATCATACTTATCATTCAGTGGCTCTTCAGCCAAATCCGTTTTTATTACAAAATCAACAAGCTGATAAGGAACAATATACATTTTAAATATTTTCCATTAAGTTACTGTTTTATTCCATTAATTCCAATACTTCATCACTAATTACACACTGATTTTCTGGAGGTTGCCCACATGTATAAAAGAGAAATTAAGAACTTGTCTCCCTGCTCTTAATAATATGTATCAGCACATCTGCTTCAAAGCAGTTTGTTTTTAAACTTGACTGCTGTCTCAAAATGAAGCATCTGCTTGAAAACTGGGGGTCTGGGTTACATGAAGGAACACAAGCCTTTTTGGAGAATGTTTTCTTGATGAACCTCTTGCCTCTAGCATAAAGTCATACTATCAGCAATACACAGTGGCCACAATCTTCCCAGCAGAAGATTATATGGTCCTGGACAGAAGAATTGAACATTACATGGTCCTGGAGAGAAGAATTGAATAGACCAATTTTTGTTTCTGAACAATTTTCACATGTGTGTCCTGCTCCTCCCACAGAACTAAAGACTCACAGGCAACAAGTAGAGGTGCAACAAGTTCAAATCCAGCTCAGAAAACTCTCTATGGGATGAGCAGCAAAATTAGCACCCCAAGGTGGTGCTTATTCTTTGTTGGAAACCAGAGGGAGACTGATGAGAGACACCTCCACCCCAAGCCCCCTCCCCCCCAACAAGCTTACCCTCACAGGACAAGGAGTGGAAGCATCATCACCCACAGTGACTGAAGAAAGAAGGGGTTCTGCTTACTCTTTCCGTCACACCATACATTTACCACTATGAGATGTGGAGGTCAAGTGGCAATTAATAATTCCTTACACAGTAACTTTTCCTGATGGCAGAGGCAAAGGAACCAGAGCTGCATCCATATACAACAGTGACTCCTCAGGAAGGCTGAGCTCAACTTACTCCCAAATAGGGCTATGGCTCAAGGGACTGAACTTTTATTTGTAAATCTGCTACTGGCTTGATAGGTAATCTTGAGCAAAAGATCATTTTCTTAGTCTTCATTACTAAAATAAGGCAACACTATAGCCTGTATAAAAACGCTTACATGAAAAGTACCATCATGTCTGAATTCCAGGAAATACCACTATTACTGTAATCTACCTTGCAGTCTTCATCTTGCAAAAAAACTGAGCAACCTGGCTCAGACCAGACAAGCATTTATGTGTCTACTTTGATCTGTGTTGGCTATTCCCATGCTAAAAGTTCAATGCATTATTAACCCCCCTACTGGACTGGAGCTCTGCAGGACCCAGATTTCTGTTGGGACTTTAGACACCACCAGTGATAGTCTCTCTATGAAGACCCTTAGCTTCGCTAAGGCCTTTACGCAGCCAAAAATGGTATAGACACACATACGTAAAGCACACATATTAATACGCACAAACGCTATTTACACTCAAGCAAATCTCCCTAGAGCTCAGTCAGTGAGGCTGGCATATGAAAGTCTACCTGAAGAGTTAATTTCTGTAAGAACAAACACAACACAAACAGTGGCAGCTGTGAATCTCTTTCAGCAAATTTATCTCATGGTCTGTCCAGCTGATGCCCCTCCTAATCTAAATGAGTCATATACATTAAATAACCCTTCAAATCATTCATGTTGCTAGGGTCACCAACCTGTCTGTCTGAATCTGCCATCAAATCTATCAGCACCTTAAACTTAAGAGTTACATCCTCTTCCTTTTCTGGACCCTGTCAGCAGCTGCCTTGCCTCATGTCTCCCACAAAACAGTCACTTCCCTCTGAAGATGGCTGGTATAGGCATTAAAAAGAAGAAGAGACAAAGAAATGTAAGCAGCGCAAATATTGTGCTGAACTAAGTCTATGTTTCCATTTTCAGAGAAGGAAAAGGCTGATGCAGAGCTCAGAATCAGCCGTTTTCTTTTCTGTCTTTTCAGAGCGAAGTATAGCTGAGAAAAAATGTCCAATTAGAAAGTTAACCTCCTAGAAGCAAACATGGCCCCATATCTACCTACCTGGTCTCCATTTTGAAAATGCATATAAAGGAGTCAAAACTCTCCATCCCATCAGAAACTCTGCAGCAAAGCAGTAAGTAGCTACACAATAACAGAAAGATACTCTGGGTTTCAGTTTTACTCCCACAGTGATATCTATAACCTCATTCATCACAGGTGAGTTTTCTGCAGTACAACAGACCTCAAAACCTCATATTTTTAGATATTTTACATATAGAAATAAAAAGAATTAAGGCTTCACTTATTTCACTATGCACAGGCAGATTACAAAAGATGCAGCTCTAGGAGGGATGCTGTATTGAGCACTAAGCCACTGGTGAATGCAGGTCACAAGTGGCATCATAAAAGGAAAGGACAAAGAAAAGGTCCGGTGCAAGCAGAGAAGCAGATGCTATCAGGTAAACATCTTCAAGGGTCTGCTGAGGATTGCGATTCCTGCAGGATGTGGTTGACATGATAAATTAATAGAAGAGGCTGTAACACTGGTCAGAAGCTAAAGTCCTCAAAGCCAGAAACTGGACCAGTGATCATATCCAGTACAGCCAACAGTATATTCCTCATGACAAAAAATTGAATGCCTTTAGTAATATGAATTGCTAGAGATGCTAACGATTAAATACTGCTAGTGGCTGGGCATTCTGCAACATCAAAGAGACTTATATTTTTGGTTTCATATATGCACTGAAAAACCTTAGCTGGGGTTTGCACAACTGTCCTGATTTCACAGGAGCAGTCATTTTTCTCCTTCTCAGTAGCTGGTGCAGCACTGTGTTTTTGACTTTCGGCCTGGGAACAGCACCGATAACACCAATGTTTTTAGTTATGGCTTAGTGATGTTTGGCCTGGACAAGGTCTTTCTGAGCCTCATGCTCTGCCAGGGAGGAGGGGAAGCCGGGAGGAAGCAGAGATGGGACACCTGACCCAAACTGACCAAAGAGGTATTC
>JANRGW010012219.1:0-38537 GCA_024733675.1 Psilopsiagon aymara | reverse complement strand
CTGGGCAACCCATTCCAGTGCCTCACCACCCTTACAGTAAAGAATTTCTTCCTCATATCCAATCTAAACTTCCCGTTATCATCAGAAGCACATTTTTGTTGTCTTGTTTTTTGTTTCTACTTGTGAATATTTTCCTTGTATGTTTGTATGTACTCTTATACTACAATTGGTACCCTGGGATGTCAGGGTGCAGAAATTCTATTTCTTGTTGCATGACAGTTGACAGCAATTAGAAATCATTATGGATGTCATTTATGGAAATGTGATCTCATCCAAGCATTTGCAAGATAATGCAAGCCAATTAAAACATCTTGGAGGCTGTGTGACTTTGAAACTGTCTCTGTAGTCCTTTAAGTTCCCTCTTTAAAAAAAAAAGAAAAGGGGGGGGGAAGAAATAAAAAGGTGTGTTTTTGAGCCCATACCAATTAGGAATTGGTTTGTAGTTTTAGTTAGAGGCTTCCTGTACTGGTGGTTGCAAACCCAAAATGTCATTGTTCAAGAAAACCTATCTTTGTTTATTTTTTTTTAATTCATACTGCTTGAGTTAATGTTGTGACTAGTTGAGCTGCCCATGGGATATGCTGTCTGGAGACTAAGTGTTTCTAGTAGATATGGATGATTAAGATTGGTTTTGTTTGGTTTTAATCCCATTTTTTAATTCAGTAATCTGAAACAGAAGCTTGCTGTCTTCCTGTTTGTTCCACGTAAATGGGAAGACATGCAAGTTGAGTGCCTGCAGTATTGCCAAGACTGTAAATGAGCCCTGCAGTGATGCTGACGGAAATCATAGCTGAGAGCAGTCTTGAGCATTGGTTAGAGACAGTCTTTCAGATCTCACAAATGATTTGTGAGGGAAGACAGTAGCCAGTGGAGTAAGCCAAAAATATGCTGGCTGATAACTTGTTATGATTCTGTTACTTGATCACCTCTGATCATATACCCTTTCTCTAACTAGTAGGTTCTCAGATTTAATTTTATTCCAAGAGTAGCAGTCAAAACTTAGTAGTCTTTCTGCTGAAATTCCTTGCTGCTTCTTAGCAAGGTTTTGATCATCACTTTCTTACTGTGCTTGCTTGGTATCTGACTTCTCTATCCTTCACCCTTTGCAACAGATTATTGGCACTTGTGGCACAAAGGATTAGGCATATATGTGCTAACTTTTCATAGTTCAGATCTCTAAAGGTAGGAAATTAAAAAAAAAAAAAAAGAGAGAAAGAGATGTTGAAGAGAAAAGGCTTATAAAGATGCCTAAACTGTTGTGTTCTTCCAGGTATTGTAGTATATGGCTTCCAGGTTTTGATCTGTGGAAAGCATGAGGTATTCATGAACTGTACAAAGGCAAGATGGTACAAGAAGCAGAAAATCACATGAAGCAAACAAGGTTTTACAAGTAGAGAAAATCAGGACATGCAATCCACTGAATAAGATTAGTCACGGGCCAGGCTGTCCATCTTTGCTGTTAGCATGGTAAGAAGAGATTTGTCAGTGGGGGGTGATAGTTGTCTGTCTCTGGTATTATAAATGTGAACATTGTACCTGTGTTTTACACAGCAGTGAATAGAGAGTACAAATCACAGTTTTTCCTTGCATACTGAATGTATTTTGAGCCAGCTGCTGAGCTCTCACAACTATTAGAAATGTCAATAAAATTTCAGGGTACTGAACAGCTGAGAAAGCAAGGCCCAACAGCTGGCTGTGAGGTTGGCTGGCAGTTCAGAATTCACTTGGTGCCAAACAGCATTGTTCAGTTTTGAAGTTTTAAATTTTGCAGGTATGGGCTGAGCATCAGATGGAAATAACAGCCCTTATAACTTATGTACTTACTAACCAAATGAGATTATTGTTTTACACTGATCATTTACTTTTCAGCTATTCTCTAGGATTTGCTCTGTGGACAGGAAAAATTTATCTCTGTTCCTTGTCACTGGCACTTGTCCATTTGCTAGCAATTGCATCAGATTGCAGAGAAATTTGTTGAGTTCGCATCAGGAAATATGAAGTATGGCATTATTAAGAATTTGCAGTTAGAATGATATTTACTTCTCCTGCAAGTTCAAATGCTCTACAGCTAGTGTCTGTCCTTGTAATACTGAGGTTGGCTGCGTAGCACTCCTTAGATGAGAAAACCCCTTTGCCCATTTCACAGAAAAGGGAAACTATGAAGAAGAGACTTGACTCAGAAACTTTGCTTTGCTCTGAAAGTCAATGCTAAATATCTATAAAAAAGATTATAATCCAAGACTGTTGTATTTCTGAAGACTAGCATGTCCTTTTCTGTACACATTATCCCTAGTATTACTCATCTGTTTAATCCACATTAGTCATCTGTTTATGAAGGGCTGAGTGAGAGTTAAGGCAAGAGAACATACATAGGCAAATGTAAAACTGTCATTATGCCATGGTTTTCTTGGAAAACTGTTTACAGTAAAATCATTTTCTGTAAGAATAGGATCAAGCTCATGACTGGTATTTTATACACCAGACAAAGAAGCAAAAAGAAGAAAAAACAAGTTTGGAGTCAGGTGTGACATCCTAGTGAAATGCAGCTTTTCTGCTGAGAAAAAACATTTGTAAAGGTGCAGTGCATTACAATGCATAGAAAATTTTTAGTCCTGCTCTGAAAATGCAAATAAGTCCTTCTCCAGAAAAATGGCACGCTCACCTGTGGACTGACTCCTCTGTAACTGTAAGAGAGAGTAGCTAATTCTCAAAGCTGTTCTTGTACTGAGAATTCAAATTCTCATCCAGTTATTAAATGCCTGCTTTCCAGTAATGGATTTTTTTCCCCCTTCCTGTTAGCAAATAACTGCAGAGTGGTATTCTTCCAAGCAGACATTCAGTAGTAATGATGGATGTCCAGTGGCTCCAGCTTGCTAAGCGATGCTGTGTTAGAGTTCTGTCCTTAACACACATCAGCCTGTTATTTATTCTTTATGAAGGCTTCGAGATGCTTCTAGAGATCATCACTACCTAGAGAAAGGATACAGCTTGCACAGTTTTGTTACTTTGAATTTTTTGCTATTCCACCATAATGTGGAAACTGTGACGCAGTAAAAGGTCAGAAAAAGGATGCTTTACAGGAGCCTAAGGGTAGTAATCTTTCCAAACATGCATCCCTTTGCCTCCTTCTTTTGTTTAACATGCAAGTTCTGATCAGGCACTCTGTCAAAGTTGTTTCTTTGTTTTTCATTCTAAGCCAAGGAGATTACTGCAGGGTGTTGTGCGTTAGTAGCTGTCACAGAACCTACCCATAAACTAAAAAACCTTGTATCACTGAAACACATGTAAAGAATAAGAGAAATGGTTAATAGCCAGTCATGCTCACTTAGCTGATATCCCAGATTTACTTGTGAAGCAGAAAACAGTAGTTCTTAGGGACTGGGAAGTTGTAGGGATCAGTACATTAGTGTCAATGTGATATTTGCTGGTACACTTTCTTGGAAATTCATGCTATTTCAGACCAAGAAAAGCATAAATTCTGGCACTGGGGGAATTTTATAATTGAAAGGAGAGGGAATAGTAGTTCAGTCTCTTTCAGTCTTCTGTGGGGCAGAAGGGATTGGAAAGGAAGGCAGGGAGGGAAGGTGGGAAGGAGAACATCTCAAGACACTAAAGGCATCACACCACAGCACCTCTCACCATGTTGCTTCACTGCCCCACCACTCTTTCCCTGGTAGATCACGTCCCATTCCCACTCCCCTTCTGTTTAAAGTAAGGTGTTGGATGGGGCTTTTAGTTCTTATTCCTCCTGCTTAGTTCAAGACAGGACAAGCCTTCCTCATGCATCGAGGCTTATCAATTGTTTTTTAGCTGCTTATTATAAAATTGCTATAATACACTTCTGGAAATATCCTAGGCTGGGAAATTCTTATGGCAAGCAGTAATTAGCAACTTGCTTCACATAATCTATATGTATCTGTGTCACCTAAGTAATAATTTGCATGCATTCTTTTTTTTCTCCTTTGTTATACTGAGAGAAATGAATTGAAGGACTGATTATAAATCATGCAAAGCTTGTGGTGAATCTAAGAATGGATTCTGGCTGTCAAGTCTGAGGCCAGAGCTGGTGGCTGGATTTTCTTTCTTTCCATGGTCAGACTTAGGAGGCAGCATGATGTAATTGTTAGACTATACCTCTGGGACCAGTCCATTAGGCTGTACCTCCTTCTCCGGTGGAAAGAACTTGATTGTGCCATCTCCTTTATTCCAGTAGCATATGTTGCTGAGAATCTTCTGATTTCTCCTCCAAAAATGGAAGGAGCTGTGACTGAAAGAACATGGGTAGGGAAGGGAGGCAGTAACAGATAAAACTTAATTTTTTTCCTTACTCCTTTTCTTTTGATTCAAGGTCTTGCTCTGTATAACATACACCTCCACATTTGAGCTGAATGGGAGTTCAGTGTTGAAGATTGCTGAGGTAAGTGCATCTGTTATACCATTGCTTGTCTTAAAATCTCTCAATGTTCCCCCGCTACCTAGAGTGTGTCTTTCATACCTACCCTGAAACTGAACTAGTCCAAATCACAGTTAACCATCTTAAGGACTGGTACTACCTTATGCCTAGTTAGAAGAAATAATTGCAAGTTGGGCAGGGTTGATGGGCTTGCATGGGAAGGCACTTTTGGAAACTGACTGACAATTGTATATTGCAGTGTTGTGCACTTACTACTTCTCATATTTACTTTGCTTTTACAAGAAGAAAATTTCCTCTAGTTCTTTATAAAACAGAACTGTGCTGGTTTGTACTTGCTGCTGCGAGTGTAAAACTTATGGAACTTCCTCGAGAGAGGTGTGTACACCATAATGTGCCATGCTAACACAAGTGCCACAATGTGCCTTGTCAGCGTTGTGTCTTTTTACTAATACATCCAAGTAAAAGATTCATTACACCGCTATGTATGTTATGTTGTTCTGGTGCCATTAGTCATTCTTCTTCCTTTATTCCATTAAATTTTAGTCTGAATTAAATTTCAAAGAGCTTTGGCTGTAGGAAAGCATACCTGCGGGCCTATTAAGCAAGCCTCGGTAGATGGCTGATGTTTTTAGTACAGTGTGTAGCAAGCCACAAGAGCTGTTTGTTCAGATTAGATAAGATGCACAGGATCACTGAATCTTTCTGCACAGCACAGTACAGAATGTGTTACAACATTATATTGTTAATGTGGTATGGGGAGAGCTAATGTCCATGGAGTAATGTGAAAGTTGTATACATGTCCTACACTCCAAATGTATGTAGACATTTAAAGACCTGTTTCAAGTTTTTTTATTAAAAACAAAACAAAAACCAAAAAAAAACAACCATGTGAAAATAGCTCACTTTACTGGGAAGTTACAGAGTTTTCCAAGTTTAGGAATAAATTGACTTTGCTTTGTCTTATTGGAAGCTGAGGATGGGGGCTGTAAGTATAACAGGGAACCAAAGAAAACAGCTGCCAGTTTGTAACAAATAGGCTTTAAAAGGCAGGGATACAATATAAACAGTTTGTGTATATAAAGTATACAAGATAAAAAGAGTAATAATCATTCCAAATGTCCTGCACAGCTTAGACTTCGGTTTCTCTTGTGCTATGTGAAACTGTAAGGTATGGATATTTTGGAAGTCTTTGTAAGCCCTACCTGTAGATGCTGCAGCAAGGATGAACTGAATGTGTATTCAGAACAAGCCACAACTTTCTAAGCTTTACTAAACCCTTTTATGTCAGTATCTCAGACTGAAGAGAATAGATAGTTTTCCCTGCAGTTTTTCTCAGCAGACTTTCTAATGTGAAAGGCAAAAGCTGATGAATTCAGCTTAGTGCATCACTTTGCTCAAGGTACAGAGCTCTAGCTTAGACAAAATACTGGTTGGGAAAAGTATTTAATGGCTCTAACCCCTTCAGATTTCACTCTTTAAGAGCACTGCCTAAGACTAGGCAAGTAGTCAATCAGTCGGTCATGCTCTGTGTGCTATAAGCTGTATCAGAAATCAGATTTTCTGTAAATTTGGATAAAAACAGGGCTGTTATTCATTTAAGGCATCCTGAAAGTGGCAGTTTTCTTTCATAGATCAGAGTTAAACTGCTGTTCTTGGTATTTACACTTGATTTTCATCCACAGAAGGCTAACTTGGCTCTCAAAAACCTTTGCTAGTATAGCAGTACAAATCAGTACAATGATAGTTTGTCCTTTTTCTGTTAAAGGGGAGTTCTTATGCAGGCTGATGAGATGTACCAGCAAGGCAAACAAAACTTCATTTCTTTCAGGGAATTGGAACAAGCTGTAATACAGAGCATGCATTTTTCTATTTAGAATCTATTAGTGTTTGGAGGTACAGCTATTTTCCCCTTAATCCTTAAGAAAATACTGCCTCAGTGAATGCCTAGGTATTTCTAATTAGCAAGTCCCACCAGGCAGATACAAGGTTCCTCAGACAGGTTTTAGGTAAAGAAAGACACTTAACAGCAGGAGCCAATATGCCTTTGTATCTGAATTTTGCAATGTATAAGCAGTAGGGAACAAAAAAATATTTCTGAGCTCAGCATTTCCTTCTGACATTTCATTTCATTTCATTCTCAGCATTTATTGTGCTGACTTACTCTAAGGGCAAGGTGGCAGAGAGGAGCTTTCTGCTTCAATGCCCCTGCTATTTGACATTTCTTTCCAACTCAGTCCCTTAGTTTTCCTGGCCTGCCCTCTGTAACAAAGGGAGCTGCTGCAGAATTAGAAAGGTGCTATCTGTATTACTGGTAGAACATTCTGAAGACTCTTTCTGACAAACAAGGCTACAGTCTGGACTTTTTGCACTATGGGATAGTTCTCAATTAATGTGCACAAAATAATGGCACCAAAATCTTTCTGAATATTACCAGCTTCAAACTGAGGAAGCACCTAACATGAAGAGTACTATTTTTTGTGGCAGAAGTACTAATAGAATTGAAAACTGACTACATCTTGCTCCATGCACCTTCCCATGCTTGCCTACACCCCTGAAAATTTAGTTTGCACTTGGTTTTATTTGTGTATTTGTTAGTCTCATTTACCTTTTGGAGGTTTGTTTGATGCTGTTGTGTTTTGTTGGCTAACCCTCTGTGTTTTGCTTTTAGTTGTGTTTTGCATGCCATAGAGCTGGAAGTCCCCGAATGCATGAAATGATCAAAATGTCCATTGCACACCTCCTTGGGGCCCTGAGCTCTCACATTTTTACTGGTGCTTCTTCATCAATGGCTTTTCAAAAGGTACCTTGCCCAGCCATTTTAGAGCACAGGCTTTCTCTAATATTGGACCTCAAGTGGACAGTACTGTTGCTCATTAGCTGGCATGGGGAGGGGAGAGAAGAAGGAGATATCAACCATGCTCTCTCCAGAAAGTCAGCCTACCTTTAAGAATGGTATTTCATCAATTAATTCAAGTACACTAGAAAAAGACCTACAGCTCAAGAGAATGACCTGAGCAGCACTGGAATGGTTTGGCCTCTGTGGAGGACTGTGCATGGTTAACAGGCTTTAGGGGTTTTTGTCCACTGCAGTTTGAGTGATAGCTGAATGATGGGCAGAGTTGGTCCAGGCCTTCTTTTATCTTAGAAGACCGTCTTCATCAGTGACTGATTGATCTCAAGCTAAATAAACCCACTTATTTATTTGGGGGGATCTTGGAGTCTTGAAAAAGAGCAACAAGAATGAGATGCTTTCAATTTGGTCCTTTATATCCTGCAACTGTGTACAACTGTGACCTAGTTCTAACGTATTGTCAAAGGAGATAATCAGTCTCAGTTTGTCATTTGTGTAGTGTTTCTAACTAGTGATGTACACACGAAAAGCTCTGAAGTGCTATCTCTCAGTGTAGCTGGGAAGTAAGGGAAAATAAGAGCCATAATTAAGTAGCTTCCACATGCAGTGTCTGGAAACACTTAATATACGGTTTGTATCCAAGAAACTCAGTCATGTTTTCTTGTCCTTGTGGCTTCATTGAAATGCTGAAATGTAAGGTCCCTCGAAGTGTGGGGGTCAAAAGAGTTTTAGGAACATAGCTATATTGTTTTCCACTCCACTCTAGCAAGTGCAGAAGTGTGCCAGTAGCACATTAAACTTTGCAGCCTCAAGCCCACAGCCTTTCTGTCTTACTTAATGGAATAGCTTGGTTTCATTTTAGTAGGAGTTAGAAACAATTGAGTCTTTGTACATGTGCCTGTGTCAACACTGATTAGCCTGTGTAATCAGATCACTTTAATTTTTCCCTCTCAAAATCTCATCCTTGTTACAGAACTATAAAAATGGCTTTACATCATATAATATCCTTCTAATTTAAAGGCTTACAACAGATGTATGTATGTCTACTCATCATGCATATAATTTATAATATGGATATTTTCAAATATATTTTTCACAGCTAGTTTAATCTATATTAATGGTTCTTCCCACTAGCTATATATCCAGACAATGGCAGAATGAAAACACAAAGACTGAAAAGTATGCAAACAGTCATTTACATTTTTTTCATCCTGGTAATTGTTAATGGTTAAGCTCGCTGTAGGCCAGAAGACCAAAGCTGCATGTTTGGATCACAGTCTTAGGAGATTGTATTGTACAGTTCTGTCGCAAATCTACTCAGCTCCATCAAGACTTTGTAGTTACTGTGCAGTAGTTACAATGGTTACTACAGTTACAGCAGCTCTTACGCCTCCCACAGAAAAAATCTGATCAAGGACAGGAACTGCAGTTTGCAGTGTTCTGTCCCCAGGATCCTATCTGTGTTATGTTTGGCAACTGTTTGTATAATGTCAGCTGGGGCAAAAGTCTAGAACAGCACAGGGTCAAGCAGCTTGGAACTGAATAATCCATGATTACATTGCTGCCTTGGGTTCCATGGGATCCCTGAGCTGAGGAGCCCTCAGCTTGATTACCAGTTATTAAAAGGCAATCATTTGTGTTATGTTGTATTTTCTGTATTAGGAAAGGCCTTCAGAAGCTTCCCGATATGCCGCAGTATGTAATAATCACATGGGTTGGGCAGAACCCAAGTCATTGCCATTTTTGCCCCACTGTGCCTGCTTCTAGATGCTACTTAGTTTTCCATATTGCTGAAAACTTTTGATGTGCTAATAAGGCAATATGAAATAGTAAGGAAGGCTGACTATCTGCCTGAGAGAGACCTTGGTATCCTCCTAAAATGTGTTACTGGTAAGTTAGTTTGTGTCTATGTACTACTATCTTGTTTCCTCATCAGGTTTGCATTGAGACATATGTATCTAGCTGTCACCAGCGGAGCATTAACACTGCTGTGCGGGCAACCCTCAGCCAAATGTTGAGTGACTTGACTTTACAGTTACGACAAAAGCAAGAAAACATGGTGAGCCTTCTGGCATCAACAAACGGTTCCATGTCCACGGCTGCATGTCTTTTTTGTTTTTCTGAGTGCAGTGTATTTTACTGGCTTGTTGTGCCTTATGGCTTTTATTTGACATTTCCCCATTAACCCTGTTTAAAAGCTTTTTGGGGCTCTGACTCTGTGCCTGCCTCAGAGCAGTCTGCTGGAAAGGCACCTCTCACGTTGTCAGCTGTACTTGGCAGATATTTTTATTTTTTCCCTCTTTCATTAATCAAAACAGGCTTTGTTCCGATATCAGGCTGCGTTGGCCCTTACCTGTTACATTCTTTTATTTTGTTTGCTTATTTCCCTATGGTTTGTTGAAATTCTTTTGCCAACAGTTTTTGCATGACAATTTACCTAAACAAAATAAATTCTCAGTTAAGGAAAGTGACTTCTTTCGTCCACTTATGCTGGTTTGTATATTATCAAAAACATACTATTTTTTTAAAGTCAGATTCTATTTAATAGGAAATTTTAAGCACTGTAGTTGTACAGATTACTGGGTGCTCTTAGTTGTTTGATTATTTTCGTTGCAACTGTATTGGGTTAATATGATCACTTCTGGTTTGGATTAGTAGACTGGATTACTTTCATCTTCATGAGCAACTGCAAAACAGAATTAATTGGTTTACTTAAATTTCTCTTCTGTCTCTGTTAAGTAAGCTCATTTTACTAGCCAAAACATTTACCAAAAAAAAAAACCCAAAACAAAACACCACTAGTAGTTTGGGTCTGAAAGTGGGATTTTGTTAGTTCTGCTCTCAGCGAAGCAGTAAGTGAAGGTATGTGAAAGCTATGTTTAGTACCTAGCAGTTTGTTGTTGATGCTTGAGAGAAGAATTTGGCTTGACCTCTTTGTGCAGTGATAGGAAAAATCCTATACCACAGCTGAACTGAATGATGTAAGAGGTCGTTTCCATTTCCTGACTGCCATTAGTTGTGTTGGCACTGTAACATTAATGATGACAATGTGATAAACTCTCTAACACTCAATTGATTTTGGTTTCTAAATACCCTGTGAAATCTAGATTATGCTTGCCTCTCATTTAAAATGCAGTTTACATGCCTAGTTATTACTGAGTTGGTTTAGGTGTAGGAAATCCCTTAAGTATTTACAAATCTTACTTCAGCCCAATAAGATGAGAATTCCTTTAATCTAAAATACTGTTAAAACAGATCTTGAGGAATTTTTGAAAATGTTTTGCAAAAGCTTCACCAAAAAAACCCCCAACCCCCTAACAAACAAAAAAACCCAAACCAGACAGAAGGCATGGATTTGTTAAGAAAGCTCTGCTATTAAAGTATTGCTTCTGCAGTATTTTTCTCCCCTTTGCACCAATTACACCACCTTTGTCTTTCCTCAGCAGACAATTGAAAACCATGACACCTTGCAGAAATTCAAGAGTCAAGGTATTTGTAACACTTTTTAGTGATTCTTTCCAATACAGCTCTTGTATTCTTCACTTTCATTCAGCAGCACAGTTCCTGATGTCACAAGAATTGCATCTTCAGGATATCTTACTTTCTCCATAGCTTTGTGCATTCTGCTACCAGTAAGAATTGAGACAGCCGTGTTAGCTCCTGAAACTTTCACTCATCTTCATTTGGAGCATGGTAACAGCATCACACTCGACAGCAATAAATGATTGTTTAAAGTTTCTGACTTCTGTATTTAAGGAGTTTTGAGTGCTGTAGAGAAAGTTTTAGTAAGTGGCTTTACTTCCTAAATTGAAACAGATTCATGGAGTTGGATGTGGAATCTGGAAATGATTTTGTTATCATATCTCAGGCCAGAGATGCAGTTTATATAATGGTAACTTTTGCAAGCACATCACTAGTGAAGGTCTGTTCATGCTTGTCAAATGATTATTTTACAAGAGAATTTTCTTCTACTCCCATTCTATCTTAACTTCCAACCTCTTCCCTGATAAGTAAAAATAATGCCTGCTTTTGACCTTCTCACTGGATTTCTGCTGGAGAACTTGTGTGAATGGAGGCTGAAATCTTTGAGGTGTATAAGCATCCTCTTTTAAGATCAGAACCTGATCATACATGAAAAGCTGTGTAGCAGATACAAAAATTTTAGCTTCCATGTCGAAGTACTGCAGCCAGTCCTTTTTTTATTATTTATTTGTGTCCTTATTTTATTATCTGAATTAGATTTCAGCTAACCTCCTGTAAGTGCATGTAAGCAGTCAATGCTCTGTGGATTTAATACTACTGCTTTTTCATTGTGTGGCGATCACTTTCCAATCTAGGACTTTTTCCTACTGCATCTTCTGTATGAATTTGGCAGCTCTGCTCATTGTTTAGAAGCTCTAACCAGCTCTGAAAATCCATGCAGTAAACTGAGGTTGTAATCCAGCTGCACATATGTAATGCCTCTGATCTTTGTCCTTTTTGGAGGTACTTCAGCTGAATCTCTTTGTGATGATGTTGTATCTGTCCTCACTGTGCTCTGTGAGAAGCTCCAGGCTGTCATAAAGTGAGTTATTTCAGTGTATAATTTGAATTTATTACCTGGAGATTGGGAGTTTCACTGATACCTGTGATTGTACTGTTGTAGTTCTGGAATTATGAAGCAAAACTGTACTTAAATCAAGTGTTTATTAAAGGAATTATTGTTCAACATGCATTAATTTAACCCTCACTTGAGATGAGAAGCCAATTTGCCTTCTTTGTGCACTGTTCAGCTTTAAAGGCCTTCCAGTAAATGTAATGCATAAGTAACTTACATTTCTTTTCTGCCTTGAAAGCAGCCATTGTAGAGAGAACAATCACAAGAGATATGGAAAAACCTAAGAGAAACAGTATGCAGGATGAATTAATACGTCCTCCTTAGAAAGGTGGCATTCATCCAATTGAAATGATTTGCATTACCAAAGTGTTCCTCAAATTTAGAAATATCATATACTCTACCTACATGGAAATGCATGAGCCTAACTTTTAAAATGCAGTTATTATGGGCAGTAATAGGGAGTTACACTGAGTCTCTTGTTGGCTAGTACTGTTGGAGTAAATACTTATGAGTTAAAAATTACTTCCTGTGGCATTCTAGCATAGCTGGAGTAATGGTCTATTAGGAAATAAGATAAAAAAGCCATAAGTGTTGAAGGTGAAAACCCTACTAAAGGAAATGCAAACATTATACAGCAGTTATTAAAAAAATAGAAATATAGCAAGCTAAAAATAATTTGAAAGTTTTAAGGGAAAAAGAAGTTCTCACTTGACAACACTGCTTCTTTATCACCAAAATACAATTTAATTGCTGCCACTGCCAGCTGCAAATCACCTGGGTGTTAGCAAAAAACTGATCTGAAACTATTTATTTGAAACACAGCATAATGTTGTCTCTCTGGTTGGCTTGCATGTTTGAAAGGGAAGAGTGCCTTACTTAGCATAATTTAATCAGGGTCAGCATTTGGGAAGGCAGAAGCATGTTTCTGAATCTTCTGAAGGAACATTTATAATTTTTGTTATTTGTATGCCTAGTTGCAGGACAATAAGAAATCTTCAAAAGCATGTACTAACAATTGCAAGTGGCCAAACCAGCTGAAAGATTCTTTGTATCAAATATTGCCCACTTGTGACACTATATGTGACTATCGTCTGATAAGTATTGTCCACCAAATGATGACTTTGAATTTGCTGATTATGAAATACCAAAACTACCTGACAAAATCACTATAAGTCTTTTTAAAATTATTTGCATTCCTAGCTCCTCATAAAACTGTACTGAATTAGAACAGACTGAGGCACACTGTAGATAAAGTACAATACAGAATTAAGAGGACTTAAAAATACTCACTGAGCCATGATTTACTGCATGCTTGTAAGTATGTACCTAGACTGTTAGGATCTCTAATTACGAGCAAAGCATAGTAAAGAATTCTGACTGAATCTGAGGAAAATAAATCCAATTAGGATGGCTTATCAAAGAGCTAACTCCATGAATGAAAAGCCTTTATTTCTTTCAAGGCCAGTTTTGGCATCTCCTTCAAAACATTTTGTTGCCAGCAACTTTCTAACTCCCAGATCATTGAAGAGAGGGTTTAGTATGCTATACTTCCTGTCCTAATTTCTTAGTCTGAAGATTACTTTAATTCCTCCTTCTAAAATTAAAGCTTATTAGTATTTGGTTTTGAGGGAGGCACAGTGATGAGTGATGAGGAGGAGTTCAGGGAGGTGGTTTTTTTTTTGAGATCACTGGTGACTTTAATGACCCTGGACTTTGTGGCAGCAGTGATATGAACACACCAGCTGTGCTGAGGTGTGCAGGAGTCCAGTATGCATTTCTTACCTGCAGTAAAACAATCTGGCAGTAAGAGGCATCAGTGCAGTCAAGAGTGCAGCAATACCCTGTGCATGCACATGCAAGTATCAGCAGCAATATGTTGATGATCTGCATGAAGACACATTGCAAGAGAAGCTGTCAGGAAAAAAGGCAATTGTACATGGAGTGTGGGCATCTTTCCAAATAGGAGTGGAATGTTGTGAGGAAAAGGCAATCACTTCTGAAATATATAACTAGCTAGCAGTTTTAAACCCTCCATAGTGTGGAGTTAGAAATCTAGCTTCAAGCCTTGGGATTCACTGTTTACTGCATGACATGTAGAACAGGTACTGTTCTGCTTGGGTGGAAGTTTAGCTATGTGAACAAAGGAATTCAGGCAGTGACTGAAGAGCAGACATTTCTCATTCCTTAATTTCAGTTAAGATAAATCCATTCTTTACAGCTTCCTTCACCTACCATCATACACCAGAAAATACGTTCCTCTAACTCATCTCACACAAAAAAAACAGTGATCTTAAGTCCTAATATTTTTAGGAGCGAAAACCAGTACGTGAATGCAGTAGGCATGGGAGAGTCCTTTTGTAAGGCAGGTGTCAGCCTTGTTTGTCTCTTGAATCCCACAGCTAATTCTAAGACTAGGTACAAGCACATTACACGTACAAATGTGTCAATTCCAGGTGTCCACAGGATCTTTTGTGTCTTTCTCATGAAGCTCACTGTGTGTTTATGGTTTTGACAGAGTAACTGGCAAAGCCCTGAAAGATAACTATGCCATCATATGATTTTCTGCCTGTAGACACTGACTTTTGACTATGTGGCTGTCACCAAGAAAAGAGAAAAAATAATCAGAAGACAGCAGCCTGAATGCCCTTCAGATTGCCTGAAGAAACTACCCAGTAGTCCAAAATCTTCCAGTTGTTTCGTTTCCCTCTGTTTAAGGGTTCCTTTCACCTCAACCTTCAGGTTGAATTTGGATAATTATTTTTGTTTTCTTCTTCCTTTCTTTTCACTTAGATTTTTCTTTTGTTATGTAGTGGACCACTGCATGTGGTCATTACGAGAAAAATAGGATGATAAAGGGGATTGTACCATTGTAAATCTATAGGAAAGGAGCAAATTAAATCACTACTCTAGACTGTGGTGTAATTTTCAAGTGAACTAATGTAGTTATTTTAGAAAATTAAATAATCTGTGCTTAAATGTGACATGACTGTCATCTTTTCTCTTTGCCAGTGACAATCGGCAACTTCAGCTCCTTTACTTGGAGTGCATCCTCTCTATGTTAAACAGCTCCTCTCCCAGCATGCACCAGCACAAAGGATTCACTGATCTAATATGGTGAGTACATCTGAAGACTAATGCAAATACTCAGCTAGTAAGTATAAAAGGACCTTCTCCCCCAGCCGTACAAACTTGTAATAAATCTCCAGATGTGAGCAGACCTTGCTGTTAATCAACTATCAGTTTTTTCTGTGCCTCATATAAGATTGGTTAGAACATCATGCTCAGCTAGCACATTAAATCCCTGTATGAATTATCACTGTAATGAAGTCTAATGTATTTAACCTCTTATGCTTTCTGTAATAGTTTGGGTTTGTGTGTGGCATTAAACACACATGTATCCTGCTTACTGTAGAAGGGTGCTGTAGAGATTCTTACTAGTCCAATGTAGTAATACAGGAAGATAAGCAAAATTAATGCTAGATGGTGTGCTGACCAGAAATGCTTATAACCTACATCATGTAAGGGCTAAGGCAAATTGGTCTTCCTAGTGCTTCCACTTTATCAAAAAATTCTTTTTTAATGCCCTTTATCAGAAAGGCCTGACGTCTTTAGTGCTCATATCTACCTCTAAATTGTTTGATACCCTCACCTCAAAGCACCTGAAATAATCTGTTTCCCTCTTTTTGTTTGCAGTAGTGCTTTTTTTATAACATACAGATAATCAACTAATAGTAATAAAGCAGGAATGTAAATAACCTGCAGTTCCTTGTAGTCCGTGGCCACCCTGTGACCTTGGCAGGTGATTGTATTAAGTAAAGATATATGTGACTGTTAATGGCAAATATGTTTCTTTTGCTTTTATCCTGTAATTTTTGAAGTGGAAGTATTTGACTTGGGCTTGGTTTTAAGTGTGCGACATGCAGAGACACCCATAACTTCCCTTGCTGTCAGGAAAATCAGTGGCTGCTGGACTAGAAAGTTTTCAGGTTGGTAACAATTAGCAGTGCTGCACTGGGACCCTGTACTGAGGCCCCTGGAAGCACCTAATGTAAAAGCAGAATTCTCTCTTTCATTGCAAACTCATTTCAGAAGATTCTGCCCTTGAATGTCACCCAGCCATTTCATTATGCTTATGTGTCTGACTGTGGGGCTATTCCATAAGCGAGGTCACTGAAATAAGCTTCGTTAGAAGAAAACACTTCCTGTATTATTTTAAATTTACATCATTTTGATGACCCAGTGTATGCTGCAAATCTATATATGTTTGTATCTGTAACTATGTATCATGAGGGCAAGCTATCAGGGGCAGGACTGCCAAAGAATATGTATCCTCCAGCTACATGCTTAAGATGAAGTGGGGATAAAAAAGGTACTAGGAAGACTGGAAACAGTGTAAACTGCAAGCATCATTTTGAATACATTAAAGTGTAAGTACACAGTAATCCATTAGCTGTGTGGTGAAGTTGTAAATCAGACCGATAACTGTCTGTTCTTTAAGGTGTTACCTGCATGCATACAGTTTTCTGGCTGGCACTTTGTAGTCAGTTCTCAACAGAAGATAAAGAAGGGAGCAGAAAGAGAAGATTAAACTCTGTTCTTTTGACAGTGTTCTCTATAGTTTCTTACAGAAGCACTTCAGTGGGACAAGGATGTGTGGGGAATGTTGCTGTTGTACCAGTGATTACACCTGCTTTGAGGGAGCCACATTTCTTATGCAGTGGATTGATATGATCTGAAGTGTACCTGATGGGAGGAAGAAATAAGCAGACTCAAAGTTATCATTATCTGGTGTCTGATTAAAAGCTGTGTTTCCTTCTGTGACTTCAGGAAGCCAAGTGTCTGTTTCAGCAGACACATTAAGAGAAACAATGAAAGTTCTGTACTGCATAAAAATCTTGAGAAAATAAGATGTACTTATCTGTGAAGATGTGTTACTTTTTATGCTGAATCATTACTTGTCGTTGAATACTTGCTCTAGCTACCAACTTGTACCTCTGAGGATGTGGATGAAAATCAGGTTTGGGACTGCATTTTCATGCAGCACTTCACTTTTTAAATTAGGGTCTTGTAGATTGAAGTAAAACATCAAGTGTGTGAGTGCAAAGCTGAACAGCTAATGGAGCAAAATGCTGACCTGGTTTTGGCTCTGGTTCTGCAGGAAGAGTGATCTGCTGGCATGGAGTCACTAAACTTGAGTGTTCAGGTAGAAATGCAGTTGAAGGGAGGGCAGTGTTTTTAGTGTATAGTGGCTGATGAGAAGTTACAGTGCTTTGAGTTACTGTAGATATTTTTATGTTCTCAAAAGCCAGCAAAAGAGAGGGTGCTTACTAAAATACATGCATGTTCAGTTCAGTGATGGAACATCAGGCCTTCTAGTTAACACAGATTGGTTTGGGGTTTCTTTTAAGATCCCAAGGTGGACTGAAGAAGAAACACTTAACAATGGACACTAGCATTTCTACCTTGTGACAGGTTGCAGTGAAGGAAAAAGGCAGCCATGATACTCTATAAATGACAGTGCTGTGCAGCACCATGAATTTGCAAAATCAGTACAATGTTTATAAAGCACCCAAAAGTATTTCCATATGTACTAGCATTCTGGTGCTTAGAAATTGCAAAAAAGCCTGATGTAATTTGTTATTCTATCTAACCACTGCTGTTGACTGATCGTTAAAGCAAGAGTGTGTATCTCTTTTAACCATGGGCTATTTTCAGTCTGTTTCTGTGAGATTATTTCTTTCCAGTTACCATCTGCTGCTTTTCTCTTTCTCAGGAAGCAACTGTGTCCAGCACTAGTAGTAATCCTGGGAAATCCTATCCATGACAAAACTATCACCTCTGCTCACAGCAGTGTCTGCCTTGAGACTGATTCACCTTCCTCAGGGATCTCTGATCATGGGCGGGGTTCAGGTTGTTCCTCCACAGCACCTGCCCTTAGTGGGCCTGTTGCACGAACCATATATTATATTGCAGCAGAACTGGTTCGACTGGTGGGGTCAGTGGAATCCATGAAGCCTGTGCTGCAGTCTCTCTATCACCGGATGTTGCTTTACCCACCACCTCAGCACCGAGTAGAAGCCATCAAAATTATGAAAGAGGTAGGATAATCACATGTGCAAATCCAGACATGTAAAGCAAGATGTTTATTTAATAGCAGATGTTGCTGATGTGTGCATGCCAGTCCATTCCATACCTTAGCACTAGGGATGTTGAAATCACCTTTTCTGAGCAAAGGTGTTACATCGAAGCCATTCTGATGTACAAAGCTGTAATAGCTATATTTGTCTCCATAAAGCAAGCTGCTATGGCAACTCTGTCAGTGTTCGTGTTGTGATACTGCATGGAGCAGATCTTATAATTGCTTCTAGACTGCTCTTTTGGGTGAGATACAGTATAGTGAACCAGTTCTCAACTTTGTTGGCATCTTTCCCCACTCTCTGCTCTTGCTAGAAGGAGACATTCATCCTCACAGTGTAGAATTCCAGGCACTGAGGTGAATATGCTTTGATTACATGCCAGGTTTTTGAAATACAGTTTCCTTGAGCTTTATTACAATAACCACAAGGAGCTGCCAATGTCTTAAGCAGCCATGTCAAGACCTCTTCTGGCCTCCTGGCCAGTGCCTCTGACAGCACTAGAACTGGAGCATTGTGAGACTTCTTTGAGCAGCAGCTGAAATCATGGCTGCTTCTATTTCACATGTGCAGCTTTCTTCTCATGGTGTGAAACACAAGGCAGCTTACATAATTTGGAGGAACAGTGGTATCTTACATGAATTTAGTTCTAGCTTGTGCATACCGAGGCTTGTCTGAGTCTGAAGATCTTTCCTAACACCACACAGTCATCCACTGGGTTGTTATCTGAACTGGCAGTCGCCCTGGCACATGTTGTCTTCTAATTTTAAATGATAGCAAGATGGAAAATAAAGTTTTTTAGGAAAAGCTCAGTCTAATGTTGTTTCCTGAAGGACATACCTGTTGCCTCTTCTGCTTATTAATATGGGCTTGTTGGTAAAGCCTTCTTGTAATTTTCTGGTGGGCATTACCAGGATGCCACCCTGTGAGCTGAGTCAGAAGGAATCACTGCAGGAATCCATAATTTTGTAACTGAGTGACTGAAGGGAAAGGCTCCCTTTGGTATATAAGACAATGCAAGATACTTGCTTTATATTTAGGCATAAAAATTTTCTTGTGCAGTATCAGTTGAAATATATTTAGTCAAAAATGTAAAGCACTGGAGAACATTCTACGTGTGATTCTTGTTGAATATTCTGCTTTTCTTTATCTGCTTCTCTGCCTATAAAGAGAGGAAAGGTAGCTTTCAGAAGGAGAACATCAGTGTGCTGTTTTCCTTTGTTGTGAGAAGTTACAGTACTGCTACCTCAGGATCCAGGGCTTGATAGAACTATGACTCATTCATTGTATTTAAATAATGCTTAGATAATCCTCTAGTAACTTCTGTTCTCTTTCTTTTCAGATACTTGGCAGTCCTCGACAGCTTTGTGATTTAGCAGGGCCCTGCTCTTCTGAGTCAGAATCCAGGAAGAGGTCTATTTCTAAAAGGAAATCCCATCTGGATCTTCTCAAGCTGTATGCTTTGTTTCCTCCTTTAGCCTCTTCTCTCTTAAACCTATGCACACAGGACATTTACACAGTTGTATCTTCAGAAGCATGCCAAAATATGAGCCAGGGTAATCTGCCTGGTTTAAATAAGCTGTGAAAATGGAAGAAGGGTTTGTTTTCAGTCTGGGCCTGTTTGTAAAGGCCCATAGATAACTAACTTGTAGAGTTTGGCAAAATATCCAGATATGTTGGTTTACAGTTGGAAATTCTTGGGTTTGGGTCCCTAACTTTGCAATGACAATTTAAACATTGTCAGGTTGAGCAAGAAGGATTCTCAGTTCTGATCTCTAGATCATATTTTGTAGTAAAATAATTTTCAGGACACAGATTTAAATTTAGCTGCAGCTAGGTGTTGAGGGGTTTTTTTCAGTGTAAGTGCTTGTCTGCAAGGGAAAACATGCTGTGCATGCTGATAAAATGCACTGTAACTGTTTCCCTGGTTGGCACTCCCTTTATAGAATGGTTATGTCCACCTGCGAGACTTAATAGTTCATGTTAATACTAGTTGTCTTTCTCAGGAGTGTCTTACAGGATAACTTTGCTTTTTTTTTTCAGTGGTTATGGTTATGGAGGAATGGTGTTGAATGATAGTGACATTTTCACTACATGTGCTGTATCACTGAAATAAACTCTGTTTAATTGTAGTATCATGGATGGGATGACAGAAGCGTGCATCAAAGGTGGTATTGAAGCATGTTATGCTTCAGTGTCCTGCGTCTTTGCCCTGCTTGGAGCATTAGATGAGCTAAGCCAAGGGAGGGGTCTTACTGAAGAGCAGACCCAGCTGCTGCTTCGACGCTTAGAAGAATTGAAAGATGGGACTGAGACGAGCAGGGACTCCATGGAGATCAATGATGCTGACTTCAGGTGGCAGAGGCGCATCCTGTCCTCAGAAAATCATGCCTGGGAATCAGCAAATGAGAAAAGTCCTGATATTAGCATTAGTGTTACCACAGACACTGGTCAGACCACTTTGGAAGGGGATATGGGGCAGACAACTCCAGAGGATAATACAGAAAGTAAAAAAAACTCACTGCCATCTCCAGCTGTACATGAAAGCAGAGAGATTCATTATAGAGAACCAGAATCTGAAACTATTGACCAGCCAGATGTTGTTCAGAGAAGCCACACCATAGTCTATCCAGATATAACTAACTTCTTATCAGTTGATTCCAAGACCCGGTCCTATGGATCCAGATACAGTGAAAGTAACTTCAGTGTAGATGACCAAGACCTTTCTAGGACTGAATTTGATTCATGTGATCAGTATTCCATGGCAGCAGAGAAGGACTCTGGCAGGTCAGATGTCTCAGACATAGGCTCTGACAATTGCTCCCTGGCTGATGAGGAGCAGACACCACGGGATTGTCCAGGACACAGGTCCCTACGTACTGCCGCTCTATCTCTGAAATTGCTGAAAAACCAAGAAGCAGACCAACACAGTGCACGGCTGTTTATCCAGTCACTGGAAGCAATTCTTCCTCGGCTTATATCTCTTCCCAGTATAGAGGAGGTGGATGGAGCACTTCAGAGCTTTTCTTCAACATTCTGCTCAGGTTTGCAAGCAAATATTTACTGTTTAACCAGCATGCACACTGTAGCAGCACTGTACGCAGTTTCTTGTATAGGATTTTGTCTTCAGAGAATATGTCCAGAATAAGAAGGTTTGTGAGCCACAAAGCACATTCCCCCACAGCAGCACACTTCATTTAGGGCAAAGCAAATGGAATACACAGGTACTGATTCAAAGGGAGGTCAGTCCATTGACTCTTATCAGGCTCTGGATTATGTTCACAGTCAACAGAGAAATAGAATTTTCTGTATCAAGATACCCCTTTACAGGTTTGCAAAGATCCTTTGAGAAGATTCGCACATGATGTCATTAAAGAATGGCTGGGCTGTCACCTATTTTTTGAAAGAGGTTTAAGTAGCGTAGTGCATCCCTGTATTAATATTAGTAATGCCAGCTTTGCAAAGAAGGTGATAAAGATTCCACAGCAGCAAGCTCTTGAAAGGATAAGAAAAGAGGAACAACTCTCTTCTTCACTCTTGTTTTTCTTAATACTGCTATTCAGTATGACAGGAAATGTGAAGCTCAAAGTTTAGACCAAGTGAAAAGTAATTAAAAATCTTACCTTTTAAGAGATTAAATTCCTGCAGTTTTTTCAGGGTTAGAACCTTTGGGATATTGATTTGGTCAGTCATACAGAAAAATGCCATGCAAAGGTTAATTTGTTGATAAAATGTGCATAAGTTTGTATATGTGTGTGTATATATATATATATATATAAAAATAATGATTTCTTTTTCCTGACAGCGGCCAAAGTGGAAATGTTTGTTAGAATGTATTTCTCTGTTTCTTTAACTTGATTCACCACAGTTGCCTTTCCTGTTGCTCCTCTCCTAATCATTGCTTCATTCATCTGTGCTCTCTCACATACACTAAACTCATATAGAGTAAGAAAAAATGCCTCCCATCATCATAGAGCATAATTCAGATATGAAGCTGGGTGTGAATAAGCTAATATTCTTGACACCTTGTCTAAATGCTGCCCAAATAAGCCCTAAATCAGGAAGATGGTAGATGACATTCTTAAGAAACACTGGTCATGTTATATCACAGAAAGGAGAGGGGGCATTCATATTCATTGCATTCCTAATTGAGGTACTCAAAAGCATCCTTTCTGCCACAAGGGATTTCTTTTTCCAGAAAAAGATCAATCTTGAGGTTATGACAAAAAACCAGAACTGTAGTTCAAACTTTAGTGAACCTGTTCCCTCATCTGTGAATGAGTGTACCGCTTCTTTTCTCTTTTGCTTGTCAAATTCCTTTAGAATGTTTTAAAGGGTTGGAAGAGGTAGACCTAGCTGACTTCTAGATCTTAAGACTAAACATGGCTTTTGTTGCCACTCACTATGACTAATACAGTAAGAAAGGTGAAAGAATATAACTCAATTTCTGCATTAAGTGGATAATTGCTGGTTTGTACATCTGTCTTAAAAAGATACCTAGTCTTGTGCTTAGACTTAAGTTGAGAAAGACCTTTCACTTTCCTAAAAAAGTCACTCCCATGGCTAAATCTGTACTTCAGAATGTTTCCAGTATGATTTGGTGAAGTATTCTCTAGAAGATGTCACTCAGTAAGGAATCATGGAAAAATACAGTAGCAAGTTACTGTGTTAAAATAGCTAGGAAGAGGTGTCCTGGTGTTTTAATAGAGCTGTGGCTGTTAGAGTTGTAATTTTATGCTCTCACAAGGTCTGTGTAGTTCATGTTTCAGCTGGACACCTGGAATGAGATTCAATCCAGCTGAAACAGTCCCTTAACTTGTACCTCAGACATTAAGCAAAAGTCCTTTAGTACTCCTGAGGTGAGGACTTGTGTTCCTGTGTAGGTGAGAGAAGCCTGAGTCTGAAGAGCTGTAGGGAGAGACTTGCTAATGTTGAAAGGCATCCCTGGGGGTAGGAGCTCCCCCTGGGGAGTTTCAAGATACCAGTCTGATCTGCAGGTGTAGGCAACGTTTGAGTCCTTACTTCAGGATTCCTTTATTATCACGAACAGCTCATGGCATAAATTAGAGGATGAAGTTAGAGGAACTGGTCATATTCATTTTATGTACAACATCTATTCATCTATAATTCCTGAAGAATACATTAGGAAATTTGAGTATTGGTTAAGACTGAGTTGGGAAGCTCAGGTGGACTGAGGTGCAGTTCTGAGAGCAATCAGAAGCTATATTTTTGTGTTTCTGAGAGACCTTATTTAACTGCTTTGCTTAATTTTTCAAATTTTCTTACAACTGGGGGGGGAATACATTAGCTATAATGTAGTTGTCTTTCCTACAAATTAGGTCCTTAAATAGTATTTTAGTATTGTATTTTCACAGGATTGAAAGGTGATGAAAGGAGGTAGGACTCTGAGGCACTAGCATGGGAGTATAAGCATGGAAAAAGTGATGTCAGCTAAGCAGAGCTGTAGTGATATTAAGACTTGGAAGTCACGTGGTTAAAAGCCTTCCTAAGCTACAGTTTTCGTCTTTCCTCAGAAAGTTCATTCTTGTTGCTAGATAAAACCAATGCCAAAAAAATTCACATTGACACTGGAGTGTGATGTCTGTCTCAAAAAATACAGTATTTTCTAGAAAGTCTCAGCATTATCTTGACTTGCACAAAGCAGTAAGTTTGCATTTTTTCAGAATCTCCTTTACCTGGCCAATTTAAATGAACTCTTGTCTCTGTTAAGACGGTGCTAACCTCATTGTTCATTATAGCTGGCAGATTTTTATCGTTGATATAGAATATAATCAGTATTCTCTTAATTCAGACATAACTATTCTCATGAACTGCAGCGTCAAGGGATTAATTCAAAAACTCTGCCATTGCTCCAATAATCATAGGAAACATCCTTAGTACCTCCTTTCAGTTTTGATTCCATAGCTTTGAGCAGCAAGGGTTTTACATTGGTAAGCATCATTGCAAGTTTACACATTATCTAATCTGCTTTTCAGATCTCAGCATCTCTTAAATGTAGCTTTTATTGTCCCATATGTTAGAGGAAATTAGGCACTGTATTTTTCCCAGACACGTTTGCGTGTTCAGATACATACCCACTAAGCAGTAGCCACTTTCATGTGCAGTTGTACACCTTCCTTTTTAATCGTTGTCTTGGATGGGAGGTTGCACACATTTAAAAATATCTTTATGCAAAATAAAGTGGGTTGCTTTTTTTTTTTTTCTTTTACATACCTCCCTGCCTTAAAGTTTTTATTACTCTAGCAGATTCAAGGTAGATATTTGAGAGATGAAACATCAGATCAGTTCTAGCTACGTCAATATCATGATCCTCCATCCAACAAAGTATTAATACGCATCTTTGCCTGCAGTGGTGAAGGAATCACTGGAGCTACTCACAGGCTACTTACAAGCACGTGGGTTCAGTTTTGGTAGTAGAAAAAGTTTCTCTGTCAACATTCACCTTAAGAAATCTATCCGAAGCACACAACAGCCCATCTGGGTATGGTTTGTGGTCAGCCCTATCACCTGTCTTCCACAAAGGTTGCTCCTTGAACAGCTATTCATTGTTCAGACCCACCCTGGAACAGTCACTCTTTCTAAATCCGCCCTCAAACAGTTACTCACCTTATCCACGCCCCCAAAGTGACGACAGTGGAAAGTCCGAGAAGGCAGCAGCACAGAGCTTTCAAACCCTCACGAGGCAAGAAAAACATTTGCTTCTTTTCTGTGTTTGGATTTTTATTTACTTTTTTTTTTATGTTAATGGTTTGTTGTATTCTCTTGAAGAAGAGACATGAGCTTTATGGTGGGAGGAATATATTCACAGTAAACCATTGCAGCAGCTGACAAATGACACAGCTTTGCTTCACCATGTAACTAACCTTGGAAGCTGTTTTTTTCTTTCGTGTTGTTTCATTTCAAATGTTCCTCTAGGATAAAGCTTATTCCTTACCTTAATATTCCTTAATTGACATTATATGAATGGGTTTCACAGTTGATGTGAAAACCATGAAATATTGTGGGTCATGTGGGGTGTCTAGTATGTCTAGGTGTTTTCATGGTTCAAACTACAGATCATGGAAATTCAATTAGGTATTGCTTACACTTGGTTTATGTTTTTTTACAGCTAACTCAAAGGAAAATGTATGTTCTGTCCATCCTACCTGGGAAAAAGGGATTGGACCACTGGGCATGATTCTAGGCTGTCATTTCATACAAATAGTGTTTTCAGGAATACTGAGTGCTTACAGGTAGCTTACTGTCTGACAGAGCTGCAAGTGCTCAGCTATCTAGAAAGGTCTTGTATGAACTAAATAGGGGTTGGAACTGTAGTGAGATCCGCCAGCTTGCCCCCAAATATTTATTCACATACTGCTAGGCCACGGAGAGAATGACAGTTACAGCCTGATTCTGCAAGGTGCTGAGCACTCCAATCTCCATCCAACAGCTTACTTAGCTAAGGCAGATTTACTGGGGGTTTAAAAGGGCTGTCACCCTCTGTAGCACCATTTGGTGCAATGTATGCTCAGTTAAGTACTGCAGGCTTTGCCTCTGCTTGTTCCCACCTCACCTTTCCAATTAGCATTGCAGATATATCTTGCCCTTTGCTTTGTACCTGGCAGTCATCCTAATGAATGCTGGTGCTCCCTGTGTATTTCAAATTTAGCATGTTGCTTTGCTGGACTGTGACTGAAGTGTTCAGTTTGCCTTTTGCAGCACCGTGTTCTAGACGGGCTACTTATTTTTCTGTTCCCTGTTCTAGTACATTTAGTAGAGTAATTTCTACTGATGATTCATTAAGTGTTCTAGCAATCTATTGCTGCTGAAATGCTAGGGTTGGTTTCTGATCTTCTTTTTTCCAGGCAAAATCTGTGTAAAATGTGAGAGCTCACATGGTGTTTTTGTTAGGTATGATGCACTCACCAGGATTTGAGGGAAACCTAAATTTCAGCTTCCAGACTCTGATGAATGCAGACAGTCTCTACATGGTCTCACATTACACTCTGCTGCTCAACCTAAAATTGGCCAACTCTGATTACTACAGGAAGAAACCTGCCCAAGCCCCTGTGTTGGTGGTGAGTTGGAGAATATGGGAAAAGTGTTAAAAATCCCAAAATTTCTTTTGCTTCTTTTTACATAAAACAGCCCACACATAAAAGCCTTCAGGCTTCTTGCTAAGTGGAGAAATAATAATTGCAAATGAAGTGTTCTCCAAGCTGCTTATGAATCCTGCATGATAAATGTCATGCATCTGAATTACACAGCTTCTCTATAATTTGGGGGGGGGGGGGGTAGGAAAGGGAGGAAAGGGGAAAATGAGTGCTGCTTTACTGATTGTCATTAAAGTAGCAGTCATTTTGATGGATACTCAGTCTTCAGAACAGATCTTCATTAGCATTTTGTGATACAGCAAGCATTGTTTGTGCGCATTATTGCAGGACATACTTTCACCTGGCAACTACTTTTGAGCATAATGACAAATTTGTTGCTTAGTACTCAATGTGTATTTATACATGTCATGGTTTAAGCCCAGCTGGTAACTCAGAACCATGCAGCCACTTGCTCACTTCCCCCATGCTCCTGGAGGGATGGGGAGGAGAATCAAGAAAATGCGACTCCCTGGGGTTGGGATAAGAGCAGTCCAGTAACTAAGGTGTAACACAAACCACTGCTGCTACCACCAATAATAATAATGATAAGGGAAATAACAAAGGAAGAGAATACAACTGCTCACCACCCACCAACCAATACCCAGCCTGGCCCGAGCAGTGATCTACCCCTTCCAGGTAACTGCCCTCCGTTTATATACTGGGCATGATATGCTGTGGTATGGAATACCTCTTTGGTCAGTTTGGGTCAGGTGTCCTGTCTCTGCTTCCTCCCAACTGTCCCTCCTCCCTGGCAGAGCATGAGGCTCAGAAAGTCCTTGGTCACACCAAATATTACTGAACAGCAACTAAAAACATCAGTGTTATCAGCGCTGTTGCCCGGCTGAAAGTCAAAACCACAGCACTGCGCCAGCTACTAAGAAGGAGAAAAATGACTGCTACTGCTGAACCCAGGACAATGCGGATAAAGACATGAGAAGTTAGAGTGAAAAATAATTAGGATTTTTTAAGATGATCTGATGATTTTTGTGGTATCTGGTATTCCTCAGCTCCTTGGGCTTTCTAAACATTGTTTACAGGGCCGCAGGAGTCTATGTTTTCTATGTTCCTACAGGAGGAATCTATGTTTTTCAAGTAAATTGTCCAAGAGAAGTTGTTTCAGAGTTCTCCTAAAAATAAAATAAAAAAATGTTAGTACATGGAACAACAAAAAAAAAAAAAAAAAAGGAGAAAAAAAATCTGTCAAAATATACCATTATTGCTGAGCTTCCAGTTTAAGAGGATTTATATTCTGGAAGTTCTCAAGAACAAGTGGGGTTTAACATCATCATCAGTTCTGCTGTGTTCTTCAACAGCTGCGACAGCAAATCTGTGACTTAGAACCTTCTCCAGAGGCAGCCCTGTGCACAACAGACCTGAGCATGAGCTAGTTATCGTTGAAAATAGTTCTGATACCTAGTTGGACCCCAGTTCATCTGTGATGATTGTTCAGTGCAGAAGGCCCTGATTGCTGGACAGGCAGCAATAAGTGCTACAACTTCTTTTTATTGGAATTGAGATCCTAACCCTACCTTGTGAAAATAGTGAAAGCTCAGCATGTCCCATTGTCACCATGCAAGAACTGTCATTATGATTTACATCTTGCATGAAATGCAGTAAGAGAAGGGAAAGCTTCTTATTCACATCGTTCTCCATTGTAGACACATTGCAATTCTCAGTTCTTCTTTTTGCATAATTTCATTTCTACTCCTGCATGCCATTACACTCAGGAGTAGATCTAGGGACTGAGGGTCATGCCATAGAGCTTAGTATTGTCTTACATCTGGTTTTTATGGTTCTCTGCAGAAGGAATTCATGAAGCAGGTCCAGTCCAGTGGAGTGTTGATGGTATTTTCCCAGGCCTGGGTTGAAGAACTGTACCACCAGGTACTAGAAAGGAACATGCTGGGGGAAGCTGGATACTGGGGAAGCCCTGAAGAGCACAGCCTTCCACTTATCACCATGCTGACCGGTCAGTAATATGTTGGCAAGGCTAACTTCCAAACACTTGTCTAAAACCACATACAAAAACACACTGCTTCACTCATTACATACAGAACAGCATGTAATCATGCAAAACATGGTGTTTCATGAACATATTGGTAAAAAAGGAATCAGACTTAACTGTGGCAAGTACTTAAGTGTTTGTTTTGCATCACACAAAGCTTTTGAAGTGTGGGTTTAAAAACAGTCTGTCCCTGGGAGACAGGGAGAGTAGGTTTGTTCACTGAACCAGAATTTCAGCCCTAGTTCTGGTAGACTTGATAGCTGTTAATGATAAGCGGTAAGGCTGCTGTTTTCTTGATGTCATAGTAAAGCCATTTCAGTGTACCTGTGGTGCAGTGCAAATATAAATTATGGTGTCTGATCCTGGAAGCCTTCCACAGATTTGGCTCCCCTTGGTTCAGATTTCTGCTATGCCAGAGATATGCCAAATGGTGCTGGAGAAAAGCTGAAAACCTGGAGCACCTCTAACAAATGCTTAAAAACAATCCTTAGCTTAATTTGAGGAAAAATTGTATCAGCTGAAAGGCAGCAAGATGCCTATGATATTGTATTGATATACAATGCACTGCCTGCTTGAATGTGTATACTGTATGATTACAAAGAGGTAATTAAAACAGAGTATGCAGGGAGAATACTTGCTTCCACTGAGCTATTAAGTGGTCATCAAAGGGCACTGCTGACAGTTTGTTGCTGATTGTATTGAGCTCACTGTTGCTTTTAGCTATTGAGCTGAGAAGCTAAAAGAAACACTTGAGAAGAACAATAGCCATGAAGTATGCGGAGAAGACAGACAGGGGCTGCTGGAAAGGAAATCAACCTGGTATCCCTCTCTTGTGAAAAGCTGGTCTTTTGAGGTTTTGGAGAAAGGGTTGCAATTCATTTTCTTTCTTTTGTTGAGGTTGAATCTACACAGGTCTACTAAAAATGGTATTCAGGACATATGATCCCAGTGCATCTTGAGGACTCAGACGGAGGCCTGAGAACATCTAGATACAGGATTTAGCAAGATTTCAAAGGTTATACTAAGAAATGTGGAGATTTAAAAGTGTGGGAAGTTCTGAACTCTAAGAAATGCTATTAAATCTTTGGTGAGAGTTCTGTTGACTATGTAACTGGGAGGATAAGGGAGGACTTTTAGAGTGGGATGTTTCCCTTCTTCAAGAAAATGTTGATTATACTGGGCAAAGCGTAAGATGTCCCAGCTCATGTTTATGCCAAGGCTTCAGAAGACTGTCCGAAAAGAGCGTCTAAAAAGCATACCTGAGAAGTGGGGAGTGCTAGTACTTATTTGAACAAAAAGCGTGTAGGAGATGATTTCCTTATACCATCTGTGCCTCATGCCTCAAATAGTAATCTGTTGTTTTTAATGTTCTGCAGACATTGATGGCTTGGGAAGCAGCGCAATCGGTGGCCAACTGATGGCATCGGCTTCAGCTCAATCTCCTCTTTCCCAAAACCAGAAGACAGATGATTCTGTTGTTGCAGGTATTAAGACAGTTATAAGAACAAGAGTATATCTACTAGCAGTGGGTCTTATAAGCAATCAAGAGTATATCTACTAGCAGTGGGTCTTATAAGCAATAATCATATGTGTTTTAGAATAGTTGGGGATGTATGTCAATATATCCTAAATGTGAATTGGTTGTCCAGCATGCAGAGGACAATACGATCTGTTTTTTTGCTGCTGCTGTTTTGTTGTTTTCCAGTGGTAGCAGCAGTAATGTATTTCTCACTCCAGGAGTTGCTTTTGCCCGATACATTTTAATTGGCTGTTGGAAGAACTTGATTGACACTTTGTCCACACCGCTAACTGGCCGCATGGCAGGCAGCTCCAAGGGGCTGGCATTCATCTTGCGAGCAGAAGGGGCCAAAGAGCAGAACCAAAAGGAGAAGGACTCCATCTGTGTGAGCCTGGATGGACTGAGGAGGGCAGCCCGGCTGAGCTGTGCTCTAGGTATTGCTGCACATGGGATGTCATGGCAGGCTTATTATAAAATAGGAATTTGGGAGAGAGATTCCCTTGAAGGAATTTGGGAGAGAGAAAAGCAGCATCCTGTTTGAGTCTTGGATAGGAACCTGGACTGTATGACTCCTCTTAGGGGGTACCTGCTGTACAGCATAGACATATCCAGCCAACTTTTCCATCACACAGCCCATTGTTGAGACTGCATGGGACTGGGAGGAAAATGCTGGTTAAACACTAATTGTATTGTTCGTTTCCAGGAGTTGCTGCTAACTGTGCATCTGCTCTTGCCCAAATGGCTGCTGCCTCCTGTGTCCAAGAAGAAAAAGAGGAAAAAGAAATCCAAGAGCCCAGTGATACTATAGCTCAAGGTAACAATGTGATTAAATTACCTGTCTTATCTTGTATTGTCTGTAAAGATGCTAGTGGAAAGCACTTTGCTACATATGGAAGAAGGACATAGGGGAATGCTACTACTGTGCAGCACTCACTTGTAGGCATATGGGACATATGCCTAGAGGCTTCAGTACGTGTCTTGCTGTCTTAACATTATGCCACACTAATTATATTTTAGGTGGAACTGAAATCAGATGAACAATAGAACAGCATTTTTGCAATGTGCACTTTTTAAGCCGTGTGATACTAGTACAACCAGAGAGCAACAGAGAAACAATTCATGTTTTGTTAATGCATTGGGTGGTAGTATAAAGCTGAGTTTGCATCCCTCTACCAGTCTCGTGTACACATCCTTAGTTGTCTTTTGTCATTTTCAGATGTTTGAAACTGTTTCTGAATCATGTTAAAAGAAGCTGGAATAATAAATATATATATATTTATAACATATAGAAAGTTCTGCATCTCTGTACCGTACTTCCAAACCCAGAGGAAGTCAACTTCAGTTGTTGTCTTCAACGATTTTTGTTGAATTGTTGTCTTCAATGGCTATTTGGAGAAGCACATAAAATTTGTCTGATGATACCTGATTTCTAATGGCAAGAAGCCCATAACAAAACAATGGTGCACAAATGACCCTGCTTGGCACTTAAATTTAGTGTCTCAGTAGAGAAAATGAAACTGAATAAGTCTGAGCACAAACTAGCTTTTGACCTCTCTGCTCGATAGGACTAAAGTGAGTTGGCCAGGCCACGGTGAAGCAAAGAGGAGGCAATAGCAGTGGTCAGAGGCCAATCGATCTGTTCTGGTGAAAGCTTGCAAAGCTTCAAAATTTGGTTCTATTCCAATGCAGCTTGAAAACTAAGCTTTTTAGAGATTCTCAAGAAAAAGAGTGAGGTCCAAATGCTTGTAGTTCAGATGAGGATTAGTTTTACTTTGACAGGAGTGCTCATTAACAAAACATTTTTGGTGAAACTTTTGTATGGAAATAGATGTGAAAGACACAGACTCTTTCTTTTTCCTGTAGCAAAGGAGATTTTGGTAAAAATAAATATTCAGCCAGCCAGCTCCAAAGAGAAGCATGTAATATCACTGGCAATCTGCATCTGTTCTATGGGCAACAAGATGTGAATTTGGGGATGGAGATTGTCAGTCTGGCATTGATTTTTTCATGCATATAAGATCAGTCAAAAAGGATTTTCATTTTAAAACTGCCTTATGTTTCTTAGCAAGAAATGTGTACATCTGTTGTTTTTTTTATCTTAACATCCATGTTCTTTCATAGCTCTCGGACTGTATACATTTGCCATTACCTTATATACAAATCAGTGCTTGTTTAAAAGCTGGAGATACTAATGTGGGTTGTTTGATGGGGTTTTTTTTTTCTTTCTTGATGCAGTGAAACAGAAAGTGGAGCAGAAATTGGAACAGATGGGCAAAGTGCAGGGAGTGTGCCTGCACACGGCTCATGTTTTGTGCATGGATGCAGTTCTTAATGTGGGCCTGGAGATGGGAAGCCACAATCAGGACTGTTGGCCTCATGTATTCAGGTACTCACTAGCATTCTCAAAAGAAACAATTTATACCGTGTTGTCTGAAAATAACAGACTGAGAAAAAGGACTTTATGTACTCTGGGAGTGTTCTGTATAAACAGTGTCAGAGAGAATTAGCTGCCTGAAACTGTAAGAGGAAAGATGTTATTGTTTTCCACCGGTATTCAGAGATGAAATCAATGCTTAGAAACTTTAAAGTTCTGACTTTGGCAGACCTGGGAACCTAAATGGGCTTTTCAGGCAGCTTCACTAAACTATTTGCTGTCTAGGCACACAGGAGGCCAAAGAGTGTAAGAAGACAGGTTTCTTACATCTGAGTCTGAGACTTAGAGATTGTCTGTTTATGGTTTGAGGAAAATGTCCTGTGCATTTTACCTGGTTCAGATGTAATCAGTGCCTGCAAATTGGCAGTGGGTTTCCATGTAAACTGACTTCTCACAGTGATGGGGCTTTGAAGCAGGCAAGAGCTGTACTTTCATTATCCTTCTGACTCACCTCTGGAGTAAACATTTATTCAGTGAGCCTAGTGATTGGGGGAGGGGGGAGGTGTTCTTTTGTGGGTTTTATTCATCTTTTTCTTCTGTTTGTTCTCAGGGTATGTGAGTACATCAGTACATTGGAGCACACCCACTTCAGTGATGGTGCTTCCCAGCCTTCCCTTACCATCACCCAGTCACAGCAGCCACCTGCAGGGCTGCACACAGACTCTGAGCCTGGGGACTCTGACCAGGCACTGACCCCTGAGCAAGACACCACTCTCAGCAGCAACCCTGTCATTCAGCCGGTTTCTGTCCAGGAGCTCATCAAGGAGAGCAGTAAGGGCAGAGCTTTTGACTTCCGTGGAGGCAGTCTGCTGAGTGGGACCAGTGCTGCCAAGGCTGTTCTCACACTTTCTACACAAGCTGACAGGTACAAGCAGCACTCTCAGGAGTTCCCACAACAGGACCAAAATGGACCTTTTTATGGTGCAGTGGGGAGTGATCTTTGTCTGTTACAGCCAGTTGTTTCAGTGGAGTTTCACAAGAGTGCTGCACAACGAGCAGTTCCTAAAAGACCTTCAGATACTGGAGGAGAAGGGGCCACCAAGCATGGTCACAGAATGATTAGGTTAAGTGTCCCTAAAACACAGTCTGCAGACAGATATGTCACAGACATTTTTGCTATTTCTGCTATTCTTTCAACAGCTAAGGCAAGAGTTGAAAATTTCCTGGGTTTACATGCTTCTAATAACTTTTTTTTTTCCAGGTGACATTTTACATTCTTTTTTTCTGCCCTCAGGAGAGTGATATTTGAAAAAGCAATGCATACTGACACTGCTTATAGGAGTTTGTGCATGGAGAGTATCTTTTATTTAGGAAGTTCACAATACAACTTACTACCAAGGATTAGAGAATAGCAGTACTGTAATTTTAATGATGCAGGTTTGATTTCTGCACTTTTACTTCAGTGTGGATTTTATTAGGACTCAGTCTCCAGTTTTCTAGGACTATAGAAAGTTTTTCACAAAAAACAAGGTCAGAAAATTGTATTTGTGTCAACTTTCAGCTGCACTGTGTGAAATTTCACTGTAATCTCTCTGGAACCCACCTCCTACATAAGCATGTTTACTGGTTTAACAGTACACATTTTAAGTCTTAAATCTTAAGAGCTCATTGCAGCTGAAAATGACAACTCTTGCTTATATTCCAGAATAGCGATTCTGGTACCGCAGCTTTATGCCTAAGACTTGAATTAATTTTTTTGCACGTAAGGGGCTGTAACTGGATGGAGCAAACTAGTGCAGCGCCAAAGTCAGTGAAACTGATGATCTATGACATGAGGACCAGGCATATTCTCACTGTTTTTTTAATTACTGGTTCATGAACTGCTTACAGCATCAAGATAGAGTAATGGGAAAGCATCAGTTCCTTCAGAAAGTGACTTTTTGGCTTAGTACCTGAGTTGAATCTTGAAAGGTGTCTGGCTGGTCCTACAGCATCCTACTTTCTATCCTCCAGTTAAGATTTCTGAATCAAAGTCTTTGTGAGGCCCTGTGTAAATGAAAATAACCTCATTTGTCACCAAATGCAGCACATAGCAGCCATGTGCTATGATACAGGTCTTCTTCTTAGATATTTAAGTTTGCATCTCATGATTTTTTCAATTAGATGCAATTCTTTTACTACAGGCTCTTCGAAGATGCTGCTGACAAGCTAAACTTGATGGCACTGGCAGGCTTCCTTTACCAGCTCAAGAAGGCTTCTCAGGCCCAGCTTTTCCATTCAGTCACAGATACAGTTGATTACTCCCTAGCAATGCCAGGTAAAATCTACTGAAGAACTCTTGCAGAGCTCTGTGCTTCATATACAACTGAACTGCTTATAGGACTTGCTTTGTATTCTTACAGTTTTAATTTTTCTGATTGAAATTTCAAATTATACGTAAACCACGGTATTTAGTCTAAAAGATCTTTCTGTAGGACCAATTCAGTCTTTAGAAAAGGCTGAGTGCTTTTTTTGGACAGAGATCACATCCACACCTTCTGTGAAACACTTCAGAGGACATTCATTTGGTTCTTGGACTTTGGCAGTGTTAATTATACACAGATATTTAATCAAAGCTCCATTTTTGGAACCTGATCCAGTAAAGAAACTTGGGTGAATGTAGACTTAAGAGAGTGGATTTAGGTTAGACATTTGACAGTGGAACATGCTCAGAAATGTTCAGAAAATGGATGACAGCAATCAAAGCACGCAGCTGGAGAATATTATATAAGGCAATGGGATTTGTTGTGCGTTTTCCTCCCCAGCAGAATGGACCATATACCTCACAGTACAAAGCCTGTAAATCGTCATTTCCATTACTGTGTCAAACAGAGCGGAAGGATTGAACCCAAAGGAATATATTTCACTTAAATTTGTATTGTGCCTTTGGAAGTGACATTAGTCATATGGATTTTGTTCTGTCCTGTGTCAGGCATGGATTTTATCTGGTATATGTCTCCAGTGTAATTGGTTTCCCCTCTTCCTGAAGTGCTACTTCTCATTTTCTCAATATGACAAGTCTCTTGTCTCCAGGCCTCAACATTCATTTTCTTTTTAGTAAATAGTGATCTTCTTATCATGTATGTAAGACTTGGCATAGAGCACATAATGGCTTTTTTAGTATATATTAAAAGTGGTATGCCTCCTGATAATGTCTCACATTAAAGATAAGAGCACTAGCATGTTTTAAATGAGAGAATGAGGTGTCTTTCCAAATGTTGTAAGAGCAATGGAAGATTAATCTCTTTCAATAGGAAATAAAAACTATTACTGGCTGAGGAAGAGAAAAGTGTTTTCTCATGTTCTCTGCTTTGTATCCTTGCTTGAGAAGAAATAAAAAGGATAAAACTAAATAATTTGTAGTTTATATTCTTTCCTGTAGATGTCAGTAAAGGTTTTTGCAGCTACTATTTTTTGTCTTAATTTCAATTAATTCCTTGCTTAACTTCTCTGAACTACTTCTCCAAGCCTTTTTCTTTAAAACTTGGGTCCATCTGTTCTTTTACATACACGGGCATAGGTATTACAATAGTAATTGTATTATTATTACAATTAATTATTATTAATTTCAATCGCAATTCAAACCTAAACATTAATTTCTTTTATTTTTTTTTCTTCTACCACGCTCCCACCCACAACTTAATACTAATAATTTCTCACCTAATTTAAATTCCAGTTTAGACCTCTAGAGATGGAGGAGCAGCTCCATTATAAATATCCATTTATTTTCTCATACTTTATTGTAGGTGAAGTGAAATCTACCCAGGACAGGAGAAGTGCACTTCACTTGTTCCGACTCGGTGATGCCATGCTCAGAATCGTAAGGAGTAAGTCTCGCCCATTGCTCCACCTCATGCGCTGCTGGAGCCTGGTGGCACCCCACCTTGTAGAGGTAGGAGTGGTGGGAGAATAGGAATGTGTGCAAGACATGGCAAAATTGAAAAAGCTGGAGAAGTCAAAGTCAACATTGTCAAGTCTGTTTAGATTCCTGTTGGGATACTGTATATAGTGTGTCACATGTTGTGATATTGTTTGTCCAAAAAGTGTATTCATACCCAGCATGCAGTAAACCAATTCCACAAGCTCAGGAGAAATACTGTGTTTATTCAGGCCTGGGTACTGGGTGGACTTTTCCACAAATCAAACACACCTGAATGTCAGCTTGCAAAAGCTACAAGGTTGTATGCTCCCAGTATTTGGTCAGTAATCAACGTATATTTGCTGTGTCATTCCTTCTAATTGCTATGCATGCTCAGAGGAGGTGTGGGCTGGGCTGAGGTCTTTGCAAGCTGTGGGTGTGATTTTTAGGGTTATAATGAAGGCATTTCACTTCAGGATACCTTAAAGGTTAGTTTCATTGCCAAGTTGATTAATCAAATAGTCACTTTGCCAAGCTGTCAAATAACTTATCCTTGGTGCAATCAATTCTGGATGTTCTTCTTTGATCTTTTAAACAGAACCAAGTCTTGGTTTTACTCATGGATTCCTTATTGTTAGTGAAGGGCCAGCTTGACCCGTATTCAAATTCCTAACATGTACAGTAACCATGACTACCCACAGCAGCTGTACAATATATTATATCAGTACTGCTTCTGAAGAGAATGTTTTTACATAACTGAAATGGGCAGGTCCAGTGATAGTGTGTTGGATTTTTGCAATATGCTACTTCCTGTGTGTCTGTGGTGAAAAAACTGAAACCACCCCAAGAGATTATAGGTAACTCTTCTGTTTACCTATTTTCCCAGCCAAGGTCTGCATCCTTGCAAGTCTTCCCATGAAAAGATGCAGCTTTCTTTTCCCACATAAAGTCAGCTCAACTGGGAAGATGGTGACATTTTTCCATTTCCTTCTGCCTGGTGAACCCTGGTCGGTGGCATGCTAATAGCAGCCGCATAATGGATTTCAGTCATAACAAATGACATTTCCTCAGACAAACTTTGAGTCTTAACTGGTGAAACACTGGTGGGTTGACTTCTCAGAGCTTTTTAATTTGTATTATTGCTACAAATAAATGCACAGTACTTCCTTTCTTTCTGACAGTAAGGTATGTGATGTCATCTGCCCAGGTCTATTGGGAGCATGATTCTCTGGAGTTCAAAGATGAGCTGTTTGCTTAATTGGCATAGCATTTTGTATCATTCACTCAAGAAAATCTGTGGACTATTTTATAGAGGAGTTCAGACACTGGGGAGTCTCTGTGGAATCCTTCTAAGTGAAGTGGAAATAGCAAAGAATTTTTCTATTGTATGTTTTAACATCCCTTTATCTTGAAAAATGGTGTCTCACCTTTGGATGCCAGCCTGAAACCACTTTAAGTGCTTGTCATGTTTTGAATGCTTTTAAGTCTTTCAAGATCCCAAGCCAGTTTAAACTCAAATACCTTCCGTGTTTTTAGAATACAGGGCTGGTCAGTCTATTTGGTTGACTTCAGTGCAAATGAGGGCATTGCTGGGAAGGAGAAACATGAGGGAAAGGACCTGTCTGGGGACAGGTGAGCAGTCAATAGAGTTTGTTAAAGGGAGAACAGTGATGGGAGACATTACTGTGGGGAACTGTTACAGATCGCCTGATCAAGAGGACTCTGTGGATGAAGCACTCCATAGACAGGAACAGCCTCACGCTTGCAGGCCCTTGTTCTCATAGGGGACTTCAACCACCCTGGTATCTGTTAGAGGGATGGGACGGCTGGGCACAAGCAATCCAGGAGGTTCCTCAATTGTGTGGGAGACAACTTCCTTCTGCAAGTAATGGAAGAGCTGACAAGGAGAGGTGCCATGCTTGACCTTGTGCTCACCAACAGGGAAGGGCTGTTGGAAATGTGATGCTCCAGGGCAGCCTTGATTGCAGCGATCATGAGATGGTCAAATTTGATATCCTCGGGACAGTGAGAAGAGCGTGCAGCAAGCTCACTGCCCTGGACTGCAAGAGAGCAGACTTTGGCCTCTTCAGGAACCTGCTTAGTGAGGTTCCGTGGGATATAGCCCTGGAGGGCAGGGGGGCCCAAGACTGTTGGTTGGTATTCAAGGATCACCTACTACAAGCTCAGGAGCAATGCATCCCAACTAGAAGGAAATGCAGCAGGAAGGCCAGGAGACCTCCTTGGATGGATAAGGAGCTGCTGATGAAAATTTGAAGGAAAAAAAGAGGTTTATAAAAGGTGGAAGCAAGGACAGGCAGCCTGGGAAGAATACAGGGATGTTGTTCAGGAAGCTAGGGACCAGGTTAGGAAAGCTAAAACCCACTTAGAATTAAACTTGGCTAAGGATGTTAAAGATAACAGGAAGGGATTCTGTAGGTGTATAGCAAATAAAAGACAGACTAGGGACAATGTAGACCCCCTCCAGAAGCTATTGGGAGAGCTGGCTACGCTGGACTTGGAGAAGGCTGAGGTTCTTAATGACTTCTTTGCCTCAGACTTCACTGGCAAATGCTCTGACCACACCACCCAAGT